>JAUBOD010000953.1:469955-481325 GCA_032353885.1 Nothura maculosa
CTGGGCAGCCTGTTCCAGTGCTCTGTCACCCTCACAGTGAGGAAATGCTTCCTGAAGTTCCTGTGGAACTTCCGATGTTTCAGTTCATGAGCAACTTCACTCACCTTTCCAAGAAGTAAAAATGCTAGGGTAAATGTTTGAGAAAGACATTGTATCATGATGTCAAGCATACCCACATCTTCCTCTGCATCTGACAGTACAACATCCAAAGATGGGTTTGCTTTTAAAGTGAGCAGCTTTGTCTATGTTTTTTTCCACCAATGAAACCTCAGAGTTTGACATTTCATTTGCTACATGACTTTAGAATCAATTAGATAGTATGCATGTTTTTCTCACTGTGGTGAGAGGCCTAGAGGGAAATGCTTAATAGTATGTGGGATTTTGTTGTTTGTTTTTTACACAGTCTGAGAAAGATCATCTGTGATCTGGTGCTAGGTGTCATCACTGCTGATACTAAGTGTATTTCACCAGTCTTTCTTGTATTTCTACAGTGGATACTAAGACTTATGAAGGGTGTTTTGAAGAAGATCTACTTAATCTGCACATTCCATTTTTGTTATTTGTCACTGTAGACATAGTCTGGAAACAAGGTAACTTTGGCATGACTTTTGAGGACATGGCTTTCCTTCTCTGTAGCTGTGAGGAAAGCCAAATATAGAACAACTGCAAAATAGGAAGGAAGGAGGGTGTTTCTGTATTAATATGTCTCATGTGAGCACCTACTCATAAATCTGGTTAGCTCGGTAGTCACAGAGCTTACTTAGATCTTTAAATTACAATCGTGGATGTTCTATGTCAGATTAAAGGTATTCTGTTTTATAGTAGCTTATGTTTTGCTTCCTGTATTTGATTTATTTTCCAGGTTTATTTAGAATGGTTAAATGAGCAAATGTCTTAGTATTCCAATGCAAAATGAACCATCTGAGATCTTTGGAGATGACACTATCAAGGTGTGAGCAAATATCATCTAGATCAGAAGTGAAATCCTGTTTAGAAACCTCTCCTGGACCACTGAATGCACATGCACACAAACACACACACACATGTTGTGATTTGAAGAAAGGGGCAAATTTGATAAGAGATAAATTCTCTTTTGTTCCATCTGATCCTCAAAGATTAGAGAGGCTGGGGACAGCTGGAATCATCCCTTAGAGGTATACCAAATACTGTGGCAACTATAGGCCCAGCTCCGGTCAGGAGTACTGGATTCTGTTGACTCTAGGTCCGATCGCCTTCGAAAGAGCGAATCAAGTTCACAAATAGTATGATCAACTGCAGGTCCAGCTCTGGTAATACTGGATTCATGAACAGCCTGTCAAGTAGATCTGATTGCCTTCAAATCAAATAGCTGACTTAATGAATGGAATGATTTGCTCCTCCCTTCATTTACTCTTACTAGTATGTGGTAGGAGGACAGATGTTGCCAAAGGAATCATGGAGAAGTAAATTCCATACATACCATGCTGGAAGTGGTAATTATTTCTCACTCAAGCAAGCCTCTGTAATGACATAACTTCTGTTAGGTTCTAGTCTTTCTTTAATTTTCTTTAATTTCCCCTTTTTTGAGCATTTTTCCCACAACATGTATGTGATACACGTGTAATGGTCACTCTTGGTGTAATATGGCTATTAGATGCTTGATCTCAATATTTGTTTTAATAAAGGGATATTTCCTACATATGTCTATGTCTTCCTGAATTAATTCAGAACATCAATGACTCTAATCTTAAAGGTGAGCCCTATTAATACCTTGTACCACTGCAATCTTTCTTTCTGGTTGCTGGATAGATTTTTCAGATATGCCTTTGCTAAGGCTGCACCACAGTAGCTGGTCACAGCCACCTATGACTGCATCTGGGTTTTTGTCTTATTCAGCTACTCTAAATTCGTGAGGTTAAACTGCAGTTGCAGAGTTACTGTTAATTTATAAATATTGTGGCTGCTGTGTGGGGTCTAGGGGACAACTAGTTGATTCATGTGAGTGTGTGCATGTGAAATAACGCTTGTATAATAAAAGCTTTTCATGAATTTGTTACTTCAGCATAGCTTTTCAACACAGTATACAAGGATTTCATTATACCATATATCCTATTAACCTAAAGGTGCGAAACATGGAAGAGATGCCCACTTCCACTGTATTTTATTCTATTCCACAAATACTCTGATTGGACGGCTATCACTTCTTCCAGCTGTCAAGAAAGTGTATACTAAAAATCTAAATTTGTTTCCTAGAAACGCTGCATACTTCTGTCCACAATACTGTCTTTATACTTCCAATGAACTTAATTCTAAGCCCTGACCTGCTGAAGTGTCTGCTGAAAAGCAAACACTGTAGAAGAATATCAGCTATACTTCAAAGATAATGTAAAAAGATAACGTCATAATTCTAACTACTAACATAATACTACATAGTATCTGCCTGCTTTAGTATTGCACTTCATTTTGCCAAGATGAGCATTTCTTTTTTGTTTTTTATATTTGAAATTGAATTCTCAGTTGACTTCCCTGGGATATAAGCCTGAATTATTCTTTGCATGGAATAAGTGTATATATTCAATATTGATAGTTATTTAGAGATGAGTTAGCTGAGATTTTGTTGTTTTTGTTGGTTTGCTTGTTTTTTAATCACTGAATGCTATTCTCCTCCTATTTTCCTAATTTTTCTTCTTCTCATGGGTACTGGATTTCTTTGCATGCCCTAAAATCACTGTGAGGCTTTTTAATTGTAGATCATTAATCTCTATTTATAGCTTGAGAAAGATGCTCCTGATAATGAGCATACAGGCATCTAAAGGACTTTAGAAAGCAACTGATTTGGTTCATTGAGGCTTTTGAACCCAGTGGGAATGAGGAGGGGTAATAGGTTTGCTCTACTGCACTTAGGCAAGACAAGAAATGAATCATCAACAATCTCTTTATTATGTTATTTTCTTAACTTTTGCATGACATACTAGGAGTAGAAGTAATTTTCTCTTATTCTCTCTCACTACTTCATTGTTAGTATGCTGCAAAAGTAGAAATTGTTTGGGAAAAAACTTTGAAATTAAATGTCCCTTTAGTCACTTTGCAGGCAAAATGTGGACTACATCTTATGGAAATTCTAATTCTACATATTAAAGTTGAACAAAATTAGATTTATATCTAAGACTAAGTATACAATGAGATAATGTTTACTATATTTCTATGCTAACATGGGAATTATTTTTTCTTTTGATGATAGTTCTTTGGCATTTAAACTTCAGTGTTTCTTTTAACTGGAATTTAACAGAGATTCTTCTGGTGTTTCAAGAAATTCTGTCCTTTCCATCGAAAAATCCGAAGTATGATATATTTGCTTTTTTGTCTCCAAATGGTCAGCTAACTTTCACTATCTGTTGGAAAAGGAATATTCTGATTGAGCAAAACCTTAATGAAAAACTATGTTCAAAATATTGCTATTGACTCTAAAACTGAAGGGTTTCTATGATAGATTAGAATAATAACATTTAACCTAGGATCCTGTCTCTATATACTAGGATAATTCTTAATTCTGAGATCATATATCATTTCTCCCTAGGATCCATGCCTCATGCAGTTGCAAGATGGGTAGCATTAAAAGCTAGCTGATATTAAGGATTAACACTCCATATTTTACTTAAAAAAACCCAACACATTGTTATAGCAAATGCTTTGTACTCAGATCAACATCTTCATGATATATTTTTTTTTATAGTGATTTTCTGCTTTGTTATCTTTAGAGGCTTTTTGCAGTGTTAACACATCTGTTTTCATGGTGTGAAGGGAAAAGAACTTGTTCCCATTTTACCTAAGTGGCACGGGAAGGCCTAAAAGTTGGGAAGCACTCAAGAACAAGTACCCATTTTGAATGTCTAGATGGAGACATGAAAATTCTGCTCTTTGCATGTTTGTAACACAGAGCACTATGCAAGCTTCAAGCCTACTTCATAAGTTCAAAGCCTGGTCCCTTTGGCTGCAGCTGCTGCAGAACTCCTATGCAAAAGGGTTCCTTTGTTATACAGTCTGCTTCATCCTTGAGCAGCCCCATTCTGTGCCTTGGCCCATCCATTATGAGAAACTCTGATCATACAAATGTCAAGTAATCTCCTGTGTGAATGAATGAAGCTAACTGCTAGCAATCAAAGGCTTTCAAAGAGTGAGCAGACTCTCTGTTAATTAGGGAGGACAAGCACTTTGCCAGTGGAGTTCAACAGGAATTGCAAGTTATGGAAGAATGGTACAGTTTAGGAACTATGGTTGCATTTCATGTATTAGGGTCAAATACAAGTTCATTATGGCAGAGCTGCCTTCCTGCTGGTAACATCCACTTGCAGTTAAAGTGTAGGTGCGCAATACCTGTGTAAAATGAAAAAAATAAAAATATCTTTCAGCTTTGCAGATAGGCATCTGAGACTGAAGAAATAGTAGTTAGTTGTAATTGTGTAAGAAATTTGTGATATGACAGTAATAATAAGTATCCTAAACTCTAGAATAATAATTTAAATCCTACAACGGCTCTTCATTTCTGGTAGATGATCATCTTTTTCTTTGAACTTTGTTTTTCTTGCTTCTATTCTTCTCTTACCCGGCTAATCTTAGCCTCTCCACCCTATGACCTGGCTTCCAGTGAGCTCTGCCTGTCTTCCTTCTCCCTCTGAATCACACTATACCCTACTTGATAACAGTTACTGAAATACCTTACCTTTAATTGTTTGCCACAGCAGACACCACTGTGTTTCCTGAGCTTTGTTTCTCTTGGGCACATTTATGTACAGCAGTGCACTCACTTGTGAAAGTAGTGTGGGGTTTTGTCTTCTGCCTTTTTATTTTTGCAAATTGTAGTTGGATTGTGGCTATGGAGAGGAGTGCTTTTTCTGCAAAAACTTGTGCAGTGCACTTACCCAATAGCAAGTGGTGGGTCATGTACTTCTTGAAGCTGTAAATGCAGACTACAACTTCTGAAGTCAAAGGAATCAAAACCTATCTCCCAGGTGCCAAAGTCTTAATGCCTCTGACTACTTTAACATCTTATTTTTTTTCCTTGACTTGTGCCAAGTGAAGTTTTAAAACATGACTGCTCATCAGAATGTATAACAAGCTAATATTGTAGGAAAATGAAGAGAGATAATATCTCAAACTGCTCTGCTTAACATGATGAAAGACAAGCTTTTAAAAACTCTTTAAATAGATACTCTGCAGACACTTCTCTTGCTTTTACTCTACTGCATGGAACGCATTTGATATCAATCCCACTTTTTAAAACTTTACAAAGTTGGTGTAATTCATGGGTAAAAATACTGAAACATCCCATAGTTCTTACAGCATTTTTTTTCTAGTTAACTTTATAGGGTAAAATCAACTTTGCTAATATCTGAGTTTGAAACTTGCCATTCGCATAGTCTGTTGCAGACATGAAAACAAAATAATTGTTTGGATAATTTTTTGTGCTTTTCTAGTCACTTGCTGTCTCCCCTAGTTCGTGGCACATTACAGTAGAAATCTCCAAAAAGAGCTTTGAAAGATTTTTTCAGAAGCTTTCTAAGGAATATGAAGGCAGGATGCACTGATTCAAAAACAAAATGTTTGGGCCATATGATTTATTCCCTCATCATCTCATCTCTATTGAAGCTGCTGACCTAGAAACAAATGGATGTACTGATGCCTTTCTTTTTCCTGTTATAGAACATTAGAAGAACTCTTGTTACATCTGGGTTACATTCTCTCAGACTTGTAACCAGAACTTTCAAATTAGTACTTATTTTCAGTACTTCTATTTTTGTGACTGCTGACACAACCCCTTTTAGAGGCGAGGAGGCAAGATTTTGCTAAAACCACTAATTCTCTCTTCTCCTTCCCTGTAAGTCAAGCTACAGTTTTGGGTGCTTAGGATTTTTACAACTTCAAGGATACTTTCTTATTTAAACCTAAGCAAACTTAGTTGAAAGAACATGGGCAACTTCATGTGCAATGTTCCATGTACTTTCATCCAACAGAGAATTATGCCTATGAGCTATTAACAAATAATTATTGATGAAGGAGAGAGATTTTGGTTTTGGTCTAACCTAATGTGCAGAGCATATTCTATCTCATTATACTTGAAATGAATTTATAAATTACTAGCGGGAAACAGAGCATTTCCTTTCAGAATTCATAATATGCATTTTTCTACAAATGGATAACACTAATACTCTGCATCTTGAGGACTTACTTAAAATAGTTTTGCTCTGCAGCACCTAAAGTTGATACTCATGTTTCAGAAACAATTTTGAAAGAGTTCTGTGCTTTTCCTATCCATGGGTTTTTTTTGAATACCTTCTACTAAAATAACTGAATGCAAGTAGAATATATTTTTACCAGAGAGTTATAGTACTGAGCCTTCAATTGATCTTCTGCTTTTTTGAGCATTACCTTTCAGTCAGTCTGATAATGAAGTCCAGTACTGTCTTTCTGCAGTTCCAAGTGAAGATGGAATGGCTGTCCCATAAGGGAACAAAAACACAGGGTTAAAATGCTCATCTTCAACTGAAAAGTTTCTTCAGGGCATGAACTGAATAGTTCAGTTGTAAGTGTTAAGTTCCTTTTTTTACTCTCTAAATCATAAATATCAAAAGAAGGAAACCATTGAAAGTTCTTAATCCTTTCCTCCCTCCCCAAAGGCTTAGTCTGTGTGTAAATATTGCAGTTATTAAATGAAATACATCCATAGAACTTCTGTCCCTTCCATTCCCAAGGACCAATGGATCCTTGTGGTGTTTGGAATATGCTCTTTCCTCCTCTCCTTCCTCTGTTTATATATATGTGTGTATGTACACACACACATACTTCTACTGCGTAGTCTGGGATCTAGTGTAAGATTTTCTGACATTGCCGGTGTGAGAAGTCCTTGCCTGTCTGAAGTTTGGACCAATTCAAGTATATATATTTTTTCCTGTATCAGCTTCTTGGTTTGCATGTTCATCGGTGCATCCTTTAAGCTCATGCTGTTAATTATCTTTGTTGATATGTCTGAACTAAGCATGGTGAGTCTAGGACATTGGAGTACTAGTCATATGCTATACTGCAGTCAGGCTAGGTTTCATCTTACTGCCCAGCGTATTTCTGTGGCATTTTGGTGTCTTTAAGCTCCAGTTAGTGGAAAAACAATAATCAGGGAAGCAGGATAGAGGCTTTTAGGTTTTGATTTGTCCAACCTGCTTTAGATCTAGTAAATATTAGGAATAAGATTATTCATGCCCTTTGAATGCCTGTTTTTCTACATGGACTGAGGAAAAAATTTAAGGTGTATATCATGGATAGATACCAGCATTTGTCCTGATCCTGCCCAATGCATTCAGGCAAGTCATTGTGAATTAAGCAGGATTTTTCTTTGGGAGTGAAAGATTGTGTATCAATGGATCCACATGAGATTAATTTTCTCATCTTCATCAAGGTGCAGACAGAAAGATGGTCAATCTTTTGTGTGTTCACGATAAAAATGTGAAAAAGGGAAATAAAAAAAATGCAATGAAAACAGCAAAAATTGAATAGTTTTTGTCTCTCCAATTCCCTGCCTTACTAAGGTCTTTTTGTAGCTTGTCATGCCCACTAATACCATAAATGGGACTGATTTCCTTTTTTTTTTTAACTGCATATATGTATATTTTAAATTCAGTAAGGTCTCAGTTTCTTGCTATTAAATGGTTCAATTAGTGGTTCGAGCAACACTGTTTGTCATATGAGGAAGGAGAGTTATTAGAGGCTGTTGTAGAAATATATATTTTTCCTTTCATACTTCCTTGACTATTTATTTGGAGAAATATTTAATCTACTGAGGAATCTGTCTCTAGAGAAGGACTTGCTGGATATGTGGCTGAACAGGGGATTTTTTCTTTCTGCTATGAAAATAGGATGATGCCAGACAAGGGAGAGTTTTTTAAGAATTGTCATATGATGTTGGTATGAGAAAAGAACTAACAAATAATTTTATCCATGATGGACTTAAGATAACAGATAATGTTTGCACTAACAAGAGTTGTTGATATGGAACTCCAAAGAGAGGTAGAGAAGGGAGTAGAAAAAAAGAATTTGTTGCAAAAGTGTTAGATAGAAGCAAGTTAGCTAATTATTTTAGTACAAAAAATCTTGTCCTACTGCTTAGCCGATCCAATAACATAACATTACTCACCTTTTAGCAAGGCAGTTGTTTCACCGTTTACTTTAGGTGCTAATTGAGCACAGATTTTAAAGTTAATTGCTTAAGGATTAAAAATATAACCTCAGCTGTAGATTCCAGATGCTCCACTAAGGCACCATGGACAATTTTTTTCTTTTTTTCTGAAGTGCTAGGAAATAAAGGTTTCTGTTCCTCAAATTCTGTGTTGAAAAGCATGATTCCTTCTCTTATATCTGAAAACAACAGCTCCCTAATGAGGTCACTGATCACTTCTGCCAGAAATTTTCTTAAGTGGGATAGAAATCAGAGGAAATGTTGGGTGACTTTCCACTGACAAAAGGGGAAAGTACTTAAATTATTGAAAATTATCATGCTACTCTAAAAAGTTGAGTAATGTTTCTATTTAATATGTTATTTTATCTATATGCGATATGTATATTTTATATATCAACTTGTTCATCAAGTTATTTAACTCGTTCATCAATGACCTGAATGAGAGCATGGAGTGCACCCTGAGCAGGTTTGTGGACGACACCAAGCTGGGCGGAGTGACCAACACTCCGGAGGGCTGTGCTGCCATCCAGAGGGACCTGGACAGGCTGGAGAGTTGGACAGACAAGAACCTCATGAGGTTCAACAAGGACAAGTTTAGGATTCTGCATCTGGGGAGGAATAAACCCCAGTCATCAGTACAGATTAGAGGTCAATCTGCTGGAAAGCAGCTCTGCAGAGAGGGACTTGGGAGCCCTGGTGGACACCAACTTAACCATGAGTCAGCAGTGTGCCCTCGTGGCCAAGAAGGCCAATGGGATCCTGGCCTGTATCAGGAGGAGTGTTGCCAGCAGGCCAAGGGAGGTGATCCTTCCCCTCTGTTCAGCTCTGGTGAGGCTGCACTTGGAGTATTGGGTGCAGTTCTGGGCTCCCCAGGACAAGCGGGATATGGAGCTTCTAGAGAGGGTCCAGCAGAGAGCTACAAATATGATTAAGGGATTGGGACGTCTCTCGTATGAGGAGAGACTACATGAGTTGGGCTTGTTCAGCTTGGAGAAGAGAAGGCTGACATGATCTTATTAACATGTATAAATACATGAAGGGAGATTGTAGGGAGGAAGGGGCCAAATTTTTTGCAGTGGTGACCAGTGATAGGACAAGGGGTAATGGGTGCAAACTGAAGCACAGGAGGTTCCACCTGCAAGTGAGTGGGAACTTCTTTACTGTGAGGGTGACAGAGCACTGGAACAGGCTCCCCAGGGAGTCTCCTTCTTTGGAGGTCTTCAAAACCTGACTGCAAACTGCCCTGTGCCACATGCTCTGGGTGTGCCTGCTTGAATGGGAAGGTTGGACTAGATAAACTCCAGTGGTCCCTTCCAAACTTGAACATTTTGTGATATATGTATATATGTATGTGTGGTAATGAAGGTAGAAGGAAGAAAGAAGACTAGAGACATAATGTTTCAGGAAGGAATAAATTATACTTTTAAAACTATTTGTTATCTTGCTCCTGACTCAGTGCTGCTCACGGATGTTTTATGACTGACTCTTGTTAGTTCCATTTAGAACATTAGGAAATGTGGCATACTAGATCTGGGGAAACAGATATGTTCTTGCACAGTACCTTGTGACATGAAGAGAGAATATTACAGAGCCTAAACATATGTTTACTCAAAATGACTCATTGGTTGTGGGTTGTGGATGAGATGTCAACATCAATAACTGTTGCCTTGACTCATTTTCTGCATGATGTGATGGGTTATTGAAGCCATGCTGTTGCTTCTGATAACATTACAAATCCTCGTGTCTGCTAGGAGGCAAATAGCTGAGTTGTGGGTGATGCAACAGTAGGTGAACATCCTCATTGCTTTTTTCATAAAATAGCAGTGAATGAGCAATTTATTTTATATTGATTAATTTTAACAATAACATAGAATGGTGCAGTGAATGCTTTGCTTCCGTAATGGTTTCTATAGCACTGTTTTGGAAGGTGACTTTGAGTGTTTTGTCATTCATTTGCCCTTGGTTTGGCTATTCCTAAGAGGAGACATTTTCAATTCAAACATCTTAAATTCAAAAAAAAATTGATTGTGCCAAGTATTTTTTGTGAGGGCAAAGACAGTATTTTCTAGTCATACATAAAGATTTTTTTCTCCAAATTCTAAAATGTATGTATATTTACAATCATTTTGCATCTAATTATTTCTAAGACAATTTAAAACTGAAGTGATTATTCCAAAGAAGTGATCTGAAGAGTTTGAATTTTGTTAATAAATTTATGTAAGTGGTAGAGAAGTCCAACTCTGTCACTGTTGATACTTGTCTACTGAATTACGAAACCTGATAGTTGGTCGTTGCAGAGGGTACAGAAGAAACTGTGTAACAAGACAGCAAAAGCGGAATTTTAGTTGGTAGCTAGCACTGGAATGTCATCTTCTCACTGACTAAAAAAACACAATTGCTGTCCAGCCTTATGGCTGGTATGGCTGATGTCCAGCCTTGTAGTTTGTATCTTGTAAGTACAGATGGCTGCTGAATGAGGAGGAAGGGCAAAGGTCTTGAAAATGAACCAAGTGTTCCTCTTCCAAGGAAGAGCAGGCTCCTGGCCAGAGCAGACTATAGCTTCCTCCTTACTTATACACTTCCCTATCTCTACGGGCAGTGTCAGGAGAAGCAAGCTCTCCTGCTCTCAGTGAAGGCATTGTAGTGGCTTGGCTTGCGCTCTCCTGTCCTCTTCTGCCTTGTGCTGAGCCCTCCATGCGACCAGGAGATGTGTATGTGCCAGTTGTGACACAGGATCTATCACAGGCTTCACCAATTAATGCATTTTATATAAAGTGGCATGTGTGTATTTTTGCAGCATATTGGAACTATGGAAATATGATAAAGATTTGGGGAGAGGGATTAGAGCCTTGCATTGTTACCTTCGGGAATAGCAGGGCATTAGGACTTCTTTTTTTCTTTTCTCCCTCCTTCCGTCCTTCCATCCTTCCCTCCAGGCTAGGAAAAGACCAAGCATCCCAGCAACTCCTAGGAGATTTCATGAAAAAATACTCTTTCTGATTGATTAAAAGTTACTCTAATTTACCCTTGCCAATTGTTTTAGTGGAGAGCTTTGTCCACACTCCAGGTTGTACAGACTCTCCAGACACCTGTCACCAACTGGTGAAATCAGCTCACCAGCAACTTCCTTTTCTTTAGGAAAGGCAGATGGAATCAAAGCAAGGGGC
>JAUBOD010000953.1:481580-502614 GCA_032353885.1 Nothura maculosa
CTGCATGTGCAGGGAGGTTGGACTAGATGACCTCTGAGGTCCCTTCCAACCTTAAGCCTCTATGATTCTATGATTCTATGACACAGATGCCACCTGCTGAAAGGATACGTTTGTAGAGCACCTGCCACCACTGGAGAATGCTGCCTACCACCAAGGCTGGTGAGACAACTTGTCTATGTTTTCCCCCAGAGCTGTAAAAGTAGGTGAGCAGACTTTGTCCAGACAACTAGCCTTAGGTGATGGGCTCTTGAAGGACCGAAAACTAAACTCATGTGGTCTGACCAGGTTTAGGGAGGAGAATGTGGGAGAGAGAGCATTTTTTTTGATGATCTATTGGTTGTTTCAGATGCCCTGTGGTTACGGGGATGAGGAGGCAGGCTGAGCATTGACAGGCTGGCTGGGAGCCTCCACAAAAAGAGTGAGCCAGGATGGGCTTTTATGCAGCTTCGTAAACTGGTGGCACCCCATGAGGGAACGGGGGGTTGCCTGCGAGCATATAATTATTTTTGTTAACAAAATATGATGTTTATAATTAATACTCAGATCGTTAGGGGAGTACATTTGATAGGAGAAAGGTCTGGGTAAGTCCAGATAGCTCTGGCTGACTCAAGGTACTGTTATGCAGCTAGGTTCGATGGCAGCTGGGTTCGATGTTGGGATATCTTCAGTGTTATGAGGTTCAGCCCGCATATCATAACAGTACCTACAAAAATACACTCTGTTTTACTCTAAATAATATGGTAAAGGTATGCTCTTTCATAGAATCATAGAATGTTCAAGGTTGGAAGGGACCTCTAGAGATCATGTAGTCCAACATTCCCGCTCCAGCAGGCACACCTAGAGCAGGTGGCATAGGGCGGCATCCAGGCGGGTTTTGAAGACCTCTAGAGAAGGAGACTCCACAACCTCCCTGGGCAGCCTGTTCCACTGCTCTGTCACCCTCACAGGAAAGAAGTTCCCCCTCACCTGCAGGTGGAACCTCCTGTGCTTCAGCTTACACCCATTACTCCTTGTCCCATCACTGGTCACCACTGAAAAAAGCTTAGACTCCTCTTCCTTAAAATCTCCCTTCATGTATGCATATATTCATGTTTCTTCTGTTAAAATGATAAATGATGTTCTGCCTGCCTGTAGAAATACAATTTTTGAATCATGAAGTTATTCACTGCCTCAGTTAATTGAAATGGTGCCTATGACTGAGCTTTAGTCATGATCAGACTTTCTGTGACTATCTATTCTTATTGCAAGTTTATTTGGTTAGCTGTTTATAATTATAACATATATATGTTTGTGTTTGTCTTGTTCCTGTTTTGCTAAATGAAAATTTAGGAGGAAAAGTTCAGGAATTGAGTAGTTACACAGGCAGAAGATGTTTTTCCACAGATAGTAGAACTTCAAAGAAGCTATTCTCTCTTTGCATTAAACTATTATGGTCTAAATGTGTACGTACATACAAACACACACACACACACACACACACACACACACACACACACACACACACACACACACACACACACCTGACTATTTCTCACTGCTCTACCTTGTTTTTTGTGGGTTTTCCCTCCATCTTTTTTTTCTGCACTCCTATGATATATAAAGCTCTAAGATTCATTTGTGTCTGTCTTCTAGAAAATTATTTACCTGTTTTCTTAAATTCTCTAAGTTTATCCTGTATTTCTCTATGCCTGTTTCTACTTGTCTAATTAAGTTTTATTCAGTAAAGAGGAATATTTCTGATAATTCCAGGGATCCAGACAGATGGAGTAGTCTTGCCAAAAATGCCATGGAGAATGGCAATTGAACAGATTAAACTTGACAAAGTCACTGACAGACTCACATAATTAACATACTGATGCATATCTTTCTTGCTTCCATCTGTCAAGATGGCTAACTAATTTCATCACTGTGAAATTCACTTGTCTGGACATTCCAGGCTGTTTTTGTACCATAATTCACTTGCTGTGTTGCTCATGCTGTTTATTAGAAAACAACAACAAAAACAAAACAGCAATGAGTTTGCAATTATATTAACCAATGACTTACTTATGGATGCAAGTTTCAAATGTTCATCGTTATAAATAAGTGAATAGTGATTTTAAAGTTTTTTTATTATTATTATCTGTTGTCCATAAAACCATGCAAATAATATTGCTTCAGAGGGGTTGATTCTATTTCTGCAACATCAGCTATATCACTAGCTAATCCTCTGGCTAGAGTATTGTGAACAATGAGTTGTGAGTTTTTTCTATAACTTATGTTTCTGAATTACAAGATAATCAGAGTGACTGAGAGTGAAAGGGACCTTTAAAAGTCATCTGGTCCAGTCTGTCTTCTTGAGCAGAGTGGCGTAGAGCTGGCTGACCAGTACTGCATCCATTTAGGTTTTGAAGACCTCCAAGGAAATCTCTCTGAGCAACCTCTTCCAGTCACGTGCACAGGAAAAAAAAGGGTTTTTTTTCCCTTAAGTTCAGACAGACCTCCCTATTTTTAAGTCTGGCTTGCGGGCCTGTAATGTCCTGGATCCTCCTTGCCTTTTGTGAAAGTTGGAGCAATACTAGTTTTTTTTTCAGTCTCTATGACCTGTCAGAAATGATTGTGTGTGTTTATCCTTAGCCCAATCCTTCTCTACCAAAGAAAAGCCTTCCTTTCTCCAGATTTCCTCCCTGCTCTCTGGGATCTGTAATTTCTGAAGGCCAGAGGACACTAGCTTAAAAGTCATCCTGCATACAAATTCTGAAGTTGTTCCTGCGTTTTTGTGATATGCAATGAAAGGTGTTTTTGTTTGTTTGTTTGTTTTTAATCTGATGCAAAGTAGGATGCTTCGGTTGTTTTGCTAAAAATTATTTCCCATTAACAACTGTCATTGTTTGAGGAACATAAGTGATTAGGACTTAAGAATTCTTTTTTCTACTGTGATTTTCTTGCTTTGTGTATGGTAAGTGCATATGTAATTAGTGGTGGACTTGTCAGTGCTATGGCTTGTGTGCATAGATGATATACAGAAATAATTGGATGGAGCTGTTCATGTGAGAATACCTTGAGAAGAGGGCCAATGCAAATGTTCCATTTGCAGGAAGCCACTACAGACATTCTCCACAGGTCAGTCAGAGAATCCAGGGTACTGAGGCAGGTGTTCAAAGATCACAGAAAGTGCATATGCTGGGGAGTCTTATAGAATATTGTGTAAAGTGGTGACTACATTGTATGTCCGTGTACGGCTGGATGCAGAAGTCTTCAGAAAAGCAGATACTAGGCTGCTGTCAACACATATGTCAGTATTGATGAGTTAAAGTTCACTTCTCTACGCAAAGATCTTTTGATTCCCTTTAACTGATTAATACATTGATTAATCAATGCTAAATTGTTTAGGAAACACTTTGCCATGTACCGCTTGGTATCACTTCAGGACATGAGCAAAAAGGGAGTTGAATTTCAAGTAAAATAACTGAAGAGCCATAGTGGGGTTTTAGAGCAAAAAGGGCAGACTTTTAAGGGATGTTTTTGTTTGTTTCTGTTTTTTGATGTGTCTTTGTATCTGTCTTAACCTGAGCTGAGAGCACAGTGTCTCTGGTAATTCTTTCACTCATACACCAAATTCTTAGGCGCAAAAGATGGTACTGTATTCTGGGGTTGGTCAACGTGTTGCTGTGCTGTGCTTGGTGTTTGCCAGGCTCAAGACAAACACTAAATAAGGGAGAAACCCTTCCTTTCGCTGTCTCCTTGTAGTTGAGCTATATGATTTTATATTCTAGCCAAATAAGCACATCCCTGGGGCCCTACGGGTACAGTGTGCATTTTTCCTCTTTCACTATGGCACTGCTGCAGGATTCATTCTTGTAAAAGATAATTTTGACTTAGATTTGGCTGACTTAGATTTCCAGAGAGATGCTCTGAGAAGCCTGGAAGCATAGTGCTCTTGTAAATGCTGTTAAAAGATTCAGTCACTGTGTATGACCCAGTGGTTTGGGTATCTTGTTGTTAATGCTTATTCTAGCTGCTGACTTGCCTAGAGACATTATTCCCACAGATGTAAGCGGTATTAAAAATAATTGATTGTACTCACTGTAGCAGTAACATCTGGACTAGCAGAATTCCTGTGTGGCAGTACTGGGTCCATTAGCAAACTTCAGGAGTGAGTGGTTAAAGAAGACAAAGGAATGAACAGAATGAAGGACACTTTTCTGATATATTAAAACACACAGTGGGCATAATTTTTTTGGTATGTTATTAAAAAAAAATCAGGATGTTTTTCTATACAAGTGACAACTAAGTGAAAATCCTAAGTAAAATCTTGTCCATAATTGTGATTAGACTATGAAAGGAAAATTGTTTTTATATCCAGTGAATGCTTCTCAGATGACTTTTTTTTTCTCTAGGATTTTTAAACTATTTTCCTTGTTTAAGTCCTTTTTTTGTTTGTGTTGTGATGGATAGTGTAAACAGATAAACCTTCACAAGACTGTTTTTATAGTCTAGTGTCTTGTTGAACAGGCTAAATTGAGGAGTTACTACTGAGTATCCTACAGCCAAAGGAGGCCATTTTGTGCCAGAAGTTCTGCACTGGACAATCAATAAGGTATGCATTTTTTGAAAATTTCATTCAAATTTCTGCTTCCATAAAAAATCATGGTGTCTTAAACTATGTATGAGTGAAAACTTTTGCCATAAATGTTTTGAGCCTACGTGCTTAGGATGTCATGGTGAAATAGAAACATGAATAAGCTTGTTGGAGTAGTTCTTAGAGTAGTCAGTATCTTTGCACATAAGAACTTGGAAGATACCTCTGCCACATCTTGTAGTAGCGCTTTGAACTCTCTACTCTTGCTATAATGAAAATATCTCTTTTTCTTCAAATAATCATATCTTTTTCCTCTCCTCAATGGCTTTACTCTTGCATTGTCTCAGAAATATCTTGAAGCAAACACTTAAAAACAAAACAGCAACAGAACTTGGATTTATAGTGATAAAATAGCTTGAGGAGAAAAATATTAATACAAATAATTTTTAGATGCTTTCACTTTCTAATCCCCAGGCAGAACACTTAAATAGCTGACTATAATGCTAATTGACAAAGCAAGACCTAAAGTAGCTGCATAAAGCTTTATATAAGAATGGAAAAAGGAAGTCTATCATAGAGGTGTATATATTTGAGCTGTTACATCAAGAAATTGGTTTATTGTTAATAACAAGATTTTAGTTTTCCATAATCCTAGTATTCTTGTCTTTGATTCATAATTCAGGACCTATCATCTTCAATAAAGACAGAGAGAGGAAAAAAAAAAAAAGGAGAACGAGAAACACTTAAACCCTCTTAAGGTCTCCAAAAAGACTAAGCTTAAAATTAAAAGCTATTCCACTTTTTCCATTGTCATACAAGATGATATTATCTAACTCTCACAGAAACTTTGGCTTCTTACTTTCTGATGTGCAGGCTAGTTCTTGTTTGGGTGGCAGAACTCCAAAGTTGAGCCAAAAATGTATTATAAATATTCAGATAACTTCAGACTAGACAAATTCTTCCAAATCTCCATCATCATCTCCATCATCATCTCCATCATCATCTCCATCATCATCTCCATCATCATCTCCATCATCATCTCCATCCAATTAGATAACTTTTTTTTTTTTTTTTTACTTTATTTTGCAGGCCTATAAACTGCACATGGAGGTCTTAGGCAAGATGCTAGATTGGTAGATTGGACTTTGTTATCAAAAGAGTGGGGCAAAGTGCTCGTCTTTCTGTTGCCTAAACATAGCAGCACAAGTAAGTGCTTGCCAACTAAACCTGATTTAATAAAAGATAAAAATGAAATAGGGAGAGATGATTAGCTTGAAGAGTTTCAGTACTTTCTTCAATTTTGCTCCTTAAATTTGAGGAAAGAACAAAACATTACAGGTAAATTAGGATGAACATTTAGCTTCCAAAATATAAGATGAAAAGGCTTTCTCCTGTTCTATCACTTGCTGCTTTTTGGAATGTTTTCTTTGTGTTCATACACCTTGGACCAGCTTTCAGCCATTGCTAGCGTTGTACCAGTAGGCTAGGAGAAGTGCTTAGTCCTCAGGTGTGGACTACATAAGTAAAAGTATACTCTGTTTTACCTATAGAAGCCTTTTTCATTTTGGGCTGCTTTGTATATCTTGGTTCTAGCCAAGACATTAAACTGCCACATTTACTGGAAGTGACCTTGAAGTGGAAGAGTCACGGGCCATGCAAAGAATTTAGTCTAACTGCATATATACTAGTTTTGAAGATGACTGATTGGTATCTGTGGATAAGTTGCTTTGGGTTCTCCAGCTCTGTCAGTAGCTGCTCTTTTTTCTTATGGGAGGAGAGGTTTTGGGACATATTAAGCTCGCAAGAGGTACCTGATTTCCTACTGCATAGGAGGCTGGATAATGAACAGATCTGAAAATGATTTTTAGTCTTAGTACAGATTGAAGCTTATTTAGCATATATCTATCTCTAAATGTTCAAAACAGTTCAAAAACACCCAACAAAACAGAACACCCAACAAAACAAAAGAAAAAAATCCTACAATTGCTATCCCTTTTGTATTAATGGTGTATATGCATGTAAATGTAACTTAAGGCCTTGCTTTGTCAATTGTAATGTGAATGTATTAATAATAATCACTGAAGCCCATATTCTTTACTCCTTTAGTCATATTGATATAATTGGAAATAATTTAGATGTATATTGCTCTATGTGATTAAGGTTGGCAAAATCAGAATTGATTAAACTGTTTTGCTTAGTTTGGTATGTCACTGAGCCTTGAGTTGGTTCATCAAACGAAAATAAATTATAATATTTAAGGAAATGGAAAAACATAGGAAATTACTGTAGTGGAAACATCTGAAAACAGAAGAGTAGTGAGGTTATTTTCTGTTGGTATTTTTTATCTTCGTTTACCATGGACAATGTGTATTTGTCAATGCATGTTCCCTTAGCAGTAAAAGAAATGTTGATTTCAGTGTACCATATAGCAGAAGGAAGAGTAAGTGAAGGCTTAGAGTAAATGAGTGAAGAGGGATTCTGTTTATAGTTGACTAACTTCGTCTGTGAAATCTGAAGAGACACAGCAGTTAGTTCTGATATACGAAAATGATCCTATTTTACTTTGAATGATTTTATAGTGATATTTGCATAACTCCTTGAAGAATTAGCATTTTCATTACCCACTGATGTCATAACCACTTTTTAAAAACTTTTCTGTAAAGATGCTAAGATCAATATGAAAACTTCAGCATGCTAATCATTATGCTTTATATATATATATATTTTATATACCTTTTCATATATTAGTAACTCAAAATCCACCAAAATTATCTACCTTTCTTTTTATATAGTTTCTTTTTGCAAAAAAGGAGAATTTTCATGAGGTGTTTTTCTACTTTTTTGCTGTTCTGCCTTTTAACATTTTTTTTCCTTCCTCTTTTTCCAGGCACTATTGCATTGTGATAACACACTCTGGGTCTGAATCCTTGCTTTGGTAAATTTCTGAGAATTGGCTCAGACAGACATATGGACACAGACTGTGCAAGTGGTGAGGGAATTCACTCTTTAGCCTTACCCAGAAGGCTGCTAAACATGAACTTTCATGTAACTAAGGAAAAACACAAACACACTAAAAATACGCAATATCTATTCCTAAATAGATGGATTCCTTAGACTTTTTTGGTTTTATTTAAAAAGAACTCAATAACTATGAAAATTAGGCAGTTGATCTGGTAATCCTTCAGAATCATAGCTGTCTGCATTGCCACGTAAAAATAGATGTCATTCAAAAACCGAGAGTACTTGTTTAATGTAAAGGCATTATATTGTATCGCTGGCATACAAGCTGAGAACTGTAAATGAGCTTGCTTGGCCAGTATTATCTACAAGTAAGACACATTACAACACAACTAAACACTATGTGTTTAAAATTATTTTATATTTCATCTATCAATACTCAAAATTTCTTCCTTTTCAATAATTCAGTGACAACTAAGGAGCTTTAGAGCCTCTTCAAGTTGAATTTGAAGGATAAATAGATATCGTGTATTATGTTTTATTAGATCAGTCTCTGGGAAACAGTCATCATAATAGAATGAAGGCAAAACACAGCTGCTAATGGTGTTATAAACTTCATTCATCAGAGACTTTTTGTGTCTTAATATTAATGCTTCACATGAGCTAAATTACTTCTGCTATATTATCTCTTTTTGTTCTGAGCTAAAATTTAAAAATATGCCAGTTGAGCAATATTATGACTGTTATCCAAAACTTTTTAAGTTCTCAATAATGTTTACAAGTTCATAGTTGAATGAGGCATTAATATTTTAAACAAGTCTTAAAATAGGATCTCTGCATGGATACTTTTTACAGATTTCTATAGTCATTTCACTTGCAATATTTACCAGTAGTTTAAGCAGGCCTAGACATAATAGTTCTATAAATATCATGGATCATGTCTTGCATTCTACAGAGCAGCTGTTCATTAATCTATAAATAATTTACTGATTAATTGCATGTACACCCTAAAACTATTAATTCAAATCAGTTTAAAGACTAGAGTCTAATACCACATGATAATTGACTCAAGGACCATAAAACATTGTGATTTTTTTTCTAGCTAATGTCCATATTAAGAAGAATCAAGGATCTATCTTTCTTTTGAAAGCTTAGAAACCTGTCTCTTTTGCCTCTTCCTGCCTTTAGTCTCCAGCCATGACCTACTAAAAATACTATAACCCAATAACAGTAAGTAGAGAGCTAACCTGAGGCAGCTGTAGTGTAAATTTTCAATATATTGAAGCTGAGTTATTATATTAGCATAACCTAAAGAGTCTGAACTTTCCGCAATATTCTGAGCCACTCACCTTTCCTTTTAGTGAATATCTCAACAAGGGAAAATTCTCCTCCCCTTCCAAAGGAAAGTTCAGTCAAAACCACTAGTCTGTTATGGTCAGTTGAGTGTAGGCAGTTGCCATCAATTCTGCTCCTTAATATGGAAAACACAATATTTTTAAGCAGCTTGTGCAATATTAAGATCAGCTGCTATAAGGAATGGCATGTGATAACTACAGCACAGAAGTGAAAGAATTTAAGTTGCTGATGGTTGGCAAGCACTGTCCAAAGGGATAATGAAAGTTATTTTTATGAGATATTATTTTAGCTTCTGAAATAATTAAGAGTAGATAGTGCGGTGTGTGTGTTGCAGGCACTTTGATCACTGGGAGAAAGAGCACCTTATTTTCAGACTGTTGCATCTTCCAGTGTCAAGCTCAGGTATATGCATTGCTGCTGTTTCCATTCATCTTCCAATGGTGAAAGAATCACAAGTTTGAATCCTTTTCAGCAAGGAAAAAACTGTTCTTTGAGGGACTACCTTAACGTTTAATATGATGTTCATAAATTAAAGGATTAAATATTTCTAGATCTCTCATAGACAAAATATGATGCAGTTTTTCCTCAATGTTTTATGTACTAAAAAAAAAAACCATAATAGTAATTGATGGGTTTTTTTTTCTGAATCTGGAATTTGTCTAAATTTATTTTAACATGTAATTTGCTATACGTGGCATGCAATGTGTATATTCTCAGGTGTATTATTCTTGAACTGTTTGGTTTTCTGTGATACCTTGTATTAATTTTAAAATGATAAAGAACTGAGCCTGGAAAATAAAGATACTGTTTTTCCCACTCATGTTCCCCCTCAGTGGTGAGTGTATGCACATTATCTGTAGCAAATACAGTAACAACAAATTATATTGTGATGCAGATGAAAGTTGAAGTATATTAAACTACTAAAATCATGCACTATGAGTTAATTGGTTAAATGGATGGATAATATATAGCTTAGCAATATGTAAATAAGATGGTTTTGGAGATAAGAGATCTTAAGGAATGGTTCTTTGAAGCATTTCTGTAAAAAATAAAAAAAAAATCTTGAAACTTGTCAGTCACGTTGTTCCAGTCTCACCAATGTGCAAAGAGGATAGCAGCTTGGGGTTTAGAACGGGATTTTGATTTTAGCTAGAAAAATAACTAGCTTCAATATTGTTTAAGTTTTGCTAGGCAAACACCACTCCTTATCTTTTGCATGTGGCTTCTCAGAGGAGTGAAGCTAATGCAATTATTTGATAAAGGTTTTAATTTGTGTAATAGGTTGCTAGATGATGTTTTGCAGATACCTTTAAATTAGGTTGCAAACACATCTGGTGGGCAATGGATATCCTGTCTGCTGGCATAACTTTTTTTTAAAGTGGTTTCATAGTGCCTGAAAGCAAGGACCAGAGAGAAGTGTAAAGTGATACTGGCTGACAGAAACTTTCTCTGTGGGTGGTTACTATGTCTAACAGCTCATTTTGGTCAGTTCCTGAAGAGCTCCTTTTTAGTAATGGTTAAAGATTAAGGTGCCTAATCTATCAAAACTTTGGGAATGGACCATGACATGTGGGAGGCTGGTTGTGGTGCAGGTGGAACCTATTTATGCTAAAGATGGAGGGTGATGAGACACAAACATTGATGTGTGGGGCTTGGCCTATGCTTAGTCTGCCAGTGTCCTGTGCTGGCTACATTTCAAGCCATGTATATATAAAGCATGTCTCTGTTTTCTGGAGTGTTTGAGGGGGCCTTTACGTGTTTCTGGTATGTTGCTTATCTAGTTCCTATCCTATAAGGGACACAGATCACTATGGGTCATGGGTCATTCTCTACAACGCTTTGAGATTACAACTCAAGATGGAAAGGTGGAAGAAGGAGGAAAAAGGATTAAGAGAAGGGAGAAATGGGACAGAGTAAGGTGAGGTAGAAGTAAATAGCAGGATTAAGGGATTGTGGAAGCTTGGAGAATGATTTATATGCAAAGAAAGACCACAACTGTTCAACTGTGCACAGATTTTTTTTTTTCTTCTCAAGTACTGGCAGCTCATTGATCAGATATTTTCCATTTGTCCTAATGTGATCTTAAATAGTATTGATTTCTACTTAGCATTACTCTATATGGAAGGAAAACATTTTAGACCTTTGTAGAGGTTTGGGAAGGTGGTTTAGGCTGAAGGTTAACTCATTTTCAAACACTATTTATTAGTGAAATGTTAGTGGGGAAAAAAAATATCAACTCACTGAATGTGACCAATCTTCAAGAATTCCTGAAAAAAGCTGAAAAAAATACTGATGTTTCTTTTAAATAGAGCAAAAAAGTGCTCAATCTGTATTGGACAGTTCCTGTTTTTTATACTGAAACTTAGTCTGCCAAGAAGCTGCCTGGTTTCTCAGTTTTGGTTCTGAATAGAAATTATATAACGAGCAAAAATTTATTTTCAACTGCAGTTCAGGGTCTAAACACATCATAAAAGTTTATTTAACACTATAGTGATGCAGGTCATTGAAATGAGCCATTTCAAATTTTTTGGTCTGCCTTCTTGATGTGAAGGGGGAATAGTTGTATTGGTTCCTTTTGTTTTGTTTATATATTCCTTTTATTTCTTTACTTGTTTCAAAGAAGAGTGCTATAGAGAGGGAGGACCTGAAAATATTCTCCAGTTGCTTCCTTCTTTTAGACAGACGTTGTTCCAATGTGAGTGGAGAAGAACTATAACCAAATAAAAAGGACTAAAATCACTTTGCCAGAATTTATGTGAGCTCAGCTGACATCTGGTAACATGGCTGACATAATGTGACAGTGACAGCTGAGCTTCAAGATAGAATGATGTACAGTTTGACATAAATGATAGAATACTTTTTTCTGAAATATGATGGGAAAATTTATACCTTGTAGTCTGGTCTGGAATTACCACAAGTTAAGGTTACATTAAGTGATGTTTGGCCACAGTAAAAGGAATTAGACTTCTATAAAATCTGACTGCTATTGTCTGCTCCTGTTTCTTTTTTTTTTTTTTAATAAAAAACTTAAGGAAGGAAGAAATCAAGCCTATCTAGTTACTTTTTGCTTATAAGATTGTTATGACTGTGTTGTTAAAGTTATTTTGAGACTTCTTAATTTTTCTCATATGAATTTATAACTTTGTGTACTCTACAATAATTCAGAATGAATGAAATGCAGTATCTTTCTAAGCATGCACCATATTTCAAATAAACTCTAAATTTCATCTTAGATGTTTGATTTTAGTCATAATGCCATGGCCTCTTTACTTTATTGCAAATGCTATTAGCTCTAATGCACACTTTACCTTTGAAATGAAAGTTTTGGATTCTTATATGGAATCAGATGCTATTGAAAGGTCTGAGAATAAATCTTCATCTTGCCAACTCACTCTGTCACTGTGGGATGATTTATACACTTAAATTTATGATATCTATGGTAAAACTAAGGAATAGTCTCATTTCTCAGCTGTTGCCAGATGTGGCTGCTGTAGTGTGCTTGGCTGCGTCAGTGCAGGATTAGCATAAGAACCGGGCTACTCAGGCCATTGTGGTTGCTGTTTCTTGATAGCTGTCACTTAAAATTAAAGCTCTAGTTCTACAATGAAAAAGGACCAAATGGTTCAGCCCAGGCTAATGAGATGATAAAGTTTATTTTCTTTAGGTGTTGTGGAGAAGGAAAAGGAATATTTCCTCTCCTGGTGAACCAGGAAGCACTGAATCAGTTTTGTCCGATGATAGAAAATCGTAAAACTGATGTTTATACTGTGAGAATGCCAGCTAATCTGTTTTCAGAGAGATGGAGGCTGAAGCATATTCAGTTGCTTCTGATGGTGGGCCCACTTTGCTGAAAATAATTGCTATTCTCCCTGTAAGATGAAGGAGAAACTGCTCTGAAAAGATGGATAGCTGTTTAAAAAACAGCATATGCTCTGTTATTTATATCTTATTTAAGCTACTAGTTATGCAAGACAATTTGATCTTTGGCATGGCTCATTTTAAGCAAGCAAGTAACATGAACTCCTTGTTACTAATATGCTACCATTTTAATTATTTCTGCTTAGTTGTGTAGGTTTGATTACTGTGATTTTATTTAATGTAGATTTTGTTCATTTGTTTGTACTTTGTATTTAAGTGTATTTTGTGTGTGTGTGTGTATGTGTGTGTTTTCTGGTCTGATGGTATTTAGGATGAAGCGGGAAACCGTTTTCCTGGTTTTTAGATTTTGTTTGTGGCTATTCTCTTCGTTCCTGCCCATGCTACTGAACCATTCCCACTGTAAATGCACTTAGAGTAAAGCTTTTTGTGCTCTATTCCCTTTTGTAAGCTTTGCAATATTTCTTCGCTGATGTTATTTTCACTCTAGATCATGTAGAAAAGTGATGTGATAGACTGGCACAAATCGGCCATTACTGTTGCTACTGGGCCCAAATTTTGATAAGTGCTTAGTCATTGTCCTCTGCTCTCAAGCCAAATTTCATTGTGTTGATTCCAGAGAGTGTTTTGCTGGAATCTTTTGCAAATTGCTTTTGCAAAACTTTAAGAATGTTTATTCTGTAAATAACTACTGAATCATCTTAGTGTAGATAGTCTTGGTGGATTTGCCCTATGAACCCATAAGTACCCATAAGATGCACCCAAGATGTTTTTCAGTTAAAAGGATCATTCTGCCCCACCATGGCTTGAGCAGTGTCAAAGTAAATCTTGCTGACATGTACTTTATCCATTCTTGCTGTAATCTCAGTGAGGCATGAGCTTACTGGTTTATGAGGAAAACTTATTGAAAAAAATCTTCCTTTACAACATGAATGTTGGTGTTTGTCTGTGAAAAGTTTTGCTTCAGTAAGAGCTGAACTGTAAATTCTGTGTTCACTCATAGTATCTCTGTAATGTGACAATCACCAGTTGTGTTTTTCTGACTTTTAACACTAAATGCCTCAGTCACAGCCTACGGGGGTTCTTCTAAATGTGAAGGGATAATTGAAGCTCAGCCTAATATATTTGGTCCCAGAATACTACCTTGTATCTGCCAGCAGCAATGCTAATTAATAATATTACTAATTCACACATATACTTTACACATGTTTGTACATAGGAAATGTGATATTCACATTTAAGCTATCCATATATGTGGATAACAGTCTTGTGGGGCCAGTCAAAGTCTGGACTTCTTATTTGCTGAATAGATGTGATATAGACTTTTGATTGCTACTTGGTATGAGGTCAAATCCAGACATTACATCTTACATGGGATTTTTTTCATACATGATGATTAATAGGTAATCCTGTTATTGTGAGGTTTTACTGAGCTTCATTTTAACATGAATTTGGGACTATGGAATACTGAGCAACTGGTAAGAAACTGGTAAGAAAATTCAGAAGTTTCTGAACACTTTCTGATAGCTTTTCGTAGCTTACCAAAAAAAAAGAAAAACCAAATGAAACCAAAGCCTTTAAACTTTCTGTATAACTAAGTGTGGATATCGAATAAATGTACAAAGAATGTTATTTAACTTTCATCATCTAATACTTTATGACTGGAGAATGTTTTGTAAAATAATCGTTTATGGGTTATTTGGCTTTCTTTATTTTTATTTTTTTTCTTGGTATAGTGTGGTCTCCAGTTACATTATTTTCAAGGCCAGGGTCTTTGTGTCCCACTTCACATGATTAACCAATTATTTCACAATTACAGCAATAAATAATTGCCATGCTATTGAGATGTACTGTAAAAGAATGTATTATAAAAAGGGATGGAATAAAGAACAGCCATCTTAAAGACAAGGTCATTTCATTATTGATAATACTGACTGAAGCTATAAGCCTGGTCATGGAGAACTTCTATTATGATATTTGAAAGGCAAGCTAAGTGCAGTGAAAGAGTTGTTTGGAATAAAATAGAGCTGGCTTGCTGAGGCACTGTGGAAGGACACTGAGGATTCAGCTAAAGCCAGAGTGATTGGACTATTCATGCAGAGTACCTTCAACCTGAGAATAGCTGCTTATCTAGCCATGACTAATACTGACTTCAGCCTCAACTTCAAAGTATCAAAAAGCAATCTAGCAACTACCCTTCAGATCCCTCTATTTCTTACTGTTTCGTGACAATTGAGTTGATACTCAGCGAGTCTGATTCCTTTGTTTGCTTCATTATTTTCCTTTGCTATTTTCAAAATGGACAAATACAAACGTAAGGAAAAAAATGTAGATTTTGTCAGCCCTTTTCTTTATCTCAGCTTTCTGTTGCTATGTCCTGTTTATTAAAAACAATTTTTTGACTATGAAGAGACTGAGCCCTGCTTGTAGTAATTTAGGATATTCATGATTCTGTTGTTACAAAAATAAAGTTAAAATACATTCCTATAGAGCTTTCTTTTGATAGCTATGATATCCTCCAGATGTTGCTCCAGATGAATATGAGGGAGAGGAAGATTATGCCTAAATATTTAATACCACTGAAGTTCACTTACCAAGCCATGGGTCATTAAAAAAATAGGATACGCTGACCACAAAGAAATGATGACTCTTAACTTTCTCAAGGTATTTCCTCCAGCTTTTTGTTTTGTTTTGTTTTCATTTGTCTTGTCCGTTTTGTTTCTTATAGATCTCTCTGTAATTTGCTGAGAAAGTGGGGAAGAGGGTTGTGACAAATTAAGGTTGTGACAAATTGTAGTACTTGTATCTATTTCCTAAGGAACAGACATATAGCAGGTGATATTGGGAAAAGAATGCTTCTAAATCTCTCCTAAAAACCTTGGCCTAATGAGATATCCTGGTTCATTCAAACCTGGAATAATGAACATTTCTGAGACTTATTTTCACTGGCAGAATAGGGGGACTTTTTCACAGATGTCACAGCAAATGTATTTTGGACTTTGATCTTCCAAAATCTAAAGCAGGGAGTTCTGTCCCAAAGTTCAGTTACATTTGATTGTGTAAAGATATATTGGAGACTATGTTGTTAGTTCTCGTGAGAAGTTACAGCTTTGCAGCTCAAGTGTGATTAGATCACATTATTAGATAGTATCAGTCTTTTTGATCACTTGCTATTTCATTTGTGTGTTTAATATCTACTGTGAAGTGTAAGATATAGGCCTTCTGTTCTCTATAAGTACTTCAATCTAAAGGTGGCATAAGTCATAGAATACATGAAAAGTAAGAGAGAGAGGATGAGATAGATGTCAAAAGTTGAAAAGATTCTGGAAACTCTCTGTGGCACTACATACATGCTGTCAGCTTAATATGACACTGCAGGAATTAAAATTGACACAAGGAAGGAAGAAGAGCTGGCCAGCTAAAGCACTAGGGAGGAACTCAGGAGACATGCTCCCTCGCCAGTTTGACTACCAGTCTTAAGAAGTGTGCTTAGTGTAATGCAGCCTCAGGTTCCCATATGCAAACAACTCCTGCTGTTTTTTTTTTTTTTTTTTTTTTTTTTGTGATCTTAAATGGGCTAATATGAAGACCATAAATCTACCTAAATCATTGAACATTACTTAGTTTGCATTAGCCTGCTCTAGAATTACATATATCAAAAATAGCAGCTTTGGTCTTGTCTTGTATAGCATAACCTTTGCTAGGTGGAGTGTATCGAAAGGTAAAAGACTTGAGGTAGATGATGCAGTCATGTCTGCAATCTGAACTATCTCCAAAATGTGAACAAAAGAGTTATATGTGTTAAAGACACCAATTAGTTTTGGAGATAGGATCCGCATGCATGTTAGAGAGTGTTCAAAAAGGGTCTGTGATGCTTGCATGTGGAAGTAAAACCTGGGTTGGACCTAGGGGAGCTGTTGGAGCCTTCTGGCAAGCTGAACATGCACAGACCTTAGGCAAGAGAATAAGTCTTTTGATAGACTAGAGCTGCTAGTTCCGTTGATGCTGAACTTTATTGCAGTCTTCCACTGGAACCATTTCTGTCCTATTTCGGGGTATCTGAAGCAGTAGAATACAAATGTGTTGTTATTCTTCTTTCTTCAGCATGCAAAGAGAGTATTTAATACCATATTTGAGAATAACAGCTGACAGAAGCATGCAAGAACTGGCTGTTCTAAATACGTGGTCTATCTGCACAATGCTGAATAAAGCATTGCTTATATTTGTACATTTGACTGAAGAAGAATTATGCTATATTTTAAAGCCAACCAAAATGTAACAGTGAACACATGAAGCGGATGCATTTTTGGAAGCTTTTTTGGAAGGCAGGGAGTGAGACTTCACACACCCTCTAAGTCCAAAAACTTAGTCAATTTCTCATGTTTTATGTGAAATACAATGTAACTGGACCGAACAGCAATAAAGTAGATGGACAGTATTGCCCTGATAGCTGGTTATTGCCTATCCAGATCTCTGAAGGAAGAATTCTGTTCCTTTCTGATTCTGTCCCTTCTTGCCAATTGCTTTGGCTTGCCAGATCTTTAAAGATGTATTAGTTTAAATTTTCTCTTTCTCTGTGGTTTTAAACTTAGACCAAGACCACAGGTTCCATTGCTAGACTAAGAAAACAAAACAAACCAAAAAAAAAAACAACAACAAAAAAGGCAAGATTAGTTTGACCATATATAAAATAAGAGCATGCCTCTGAGTTATCTGGGGTAACTTTAAGGAATGTTGATGGCAGTGCAAAAGATAGCAAGTTCCTTTGGGTCATTATGGAGTGAATGAAGTGTTTTGCTCATCTGTCTCATGCTTTTAGAGATGCTATTTTTCAAAGGGGCTGTAAAACTGAGCTCTTTATTATTTGTGATTTGTCATAGCTATCTTAACTCTGTCAACAGAAGTAAGAATTGATTCAAGTAACACCTCTGTGATTTGAACAGCTGCTTTCCACCTACCTGCATTTCCTGTTTGGAGACATTTTTATGTATTTTTATTTCTTGGGCTTAGTGTTGGATGCAATAATGTTGATGGTGTTATGCAAGCTGCAATAAGACCATTATACCATGAATTATGAGTACTTCATTGATATTAAAATGCTTTTCAGAATAATAGTTTTCTCTCTTCTTCCCTCTCCCAACAAATATTCTCTAAGATGTACTTTTAATTTTTTTGTTTTTATTATCTTGAAATAACTGAAATTAATGACTCCAAAAAGAATTTTATATATAATGTATTTTTGGTTTTAAGCATTGCCTGTTAAATTGAGGCTTATTTCTCATTTCTCTCTTTCTTTTTTTTCTTTTTCTTTTTAATATACATTCCAATAGAGGCTTAGTCTTACTTGTAAGTTCAAAAATTCAATGAATTTTTAAGGCATACTCTAATGGAATGGTGGCAGGAAGACTCCAAAATCAGCAGAAGTTGATTAAGGCTTTATATTAACTTGGGAGTTGCTCAGGTGTTGAAAGTGTAAGAAGAACAAATACTTGATTGTTTGTATGACCTAAAAGAAGCTGTTGTACTACGAGAAGGAGATGTTAGGTGTTGTTGAACTTCTGTTGCTTAAAACTGTTGCTTAAATCTTTAAATGTAGTTTGCACTTGTCTTTGGAAACAATTTCTGATGTTTTGTCAGTACCTTTGAATGTAAGAGTTCAAGCACAATGAACTTTCTAAGGCCATACTGAAAGAAATAAAGACAGCATGGAGAAGATAATCCCACTAAAACATATTAGAACAGAGTGTTAATGAAGAAAGACTCTGAAATATGAAAAGCTAGTATAGGACTAATGTTCATTTAGATTTTTCTTTTGTAAATCATTTTGCCTTAACTTTGTTTCCTCAAATCTCTTATTTTGCTGATATACAAAGAAGAATCCCTTTGTATTTGCCTTGTGATTGTTTGATTGTGATTGATTGCCAATTGAGCCAGTGTATTGTGGTAGCAGTCCCAAGAAGGTAATGTAATTGTGCTCAGGTCTGAGGCTTTGGCTGCAGCTTGTTTTTGTGAGTGACTTTATGAAGTTGTCATTTCTGCAGGGAATTCTTAATTTGAATATAAAATATTGCTTATCTTCCATTTTCATTAACTTCAGAGCTGCCACCTGCTTTCTATTGAATTAGTAATGTAATTGCAGATAATGCCTTAAAAAAAGGAAGGTAAGGAGGATGGCTTACAACATTATCATGCTGCTCCAGTTACAAGGGGAATAGAAGGTGTGCATTGGGAAATAACAAAATGGAAGTGCTCAGGCGATGTGTGAGCATGCTATCTTGAAGCTGTCTCTCTCTCCCTCTCTCTATAGTGTCAAGTACATGTTTGAGCAGCGGAGATGAGGGAACAGTTGAAGTGAGTAACTCCTACTTCCCAATTTGAGGCTTTTCCCTATGGATAGACTTTTACGGGGGTATTTCTGAGATTCTCTGGCAAGTTTTAACACATTAACACATATAAGAAGCTTGTCTTTCAGTGGAGAGGCATATATAGGATCCGCGGCCACTTCTTGGCTGATTGTTTTCAGGCATCTTCAGTTACTCTTCCCACTTTTATATTTCTTTAATGAAAGGTAGAGATGGATGTGATTGGGTGGATGAAGTAAGTGAGCCATTAATGTATAAAAACAGTGTCAATCATATTGTCCTTATTCTTAGGAAAGTTACGTCTGAAAACTGCTTTCAAACAGAGCTCTTAAATGACAGGTTCTTAAAAATGAATCCTTTGCACTGTTGGAGATTTTTCTTTCCTTTTTCTTGGTTTTTTTTTTTTTTTTTTTTTTTTGATATAATTTATGCTGGGGGGGGAAGGGCAAATCTTTAAGAGGTTTGAGTCAATATTCAACCGAACAAGCAAACTCTGCTGTCTCACTTCTGCTCCTGCCGTTGTCAGGTAAGCAGCATGCAAGCCTGCTACAAGAAGTTCACACACCTCATGCTGAGCGTCAGTTCCTTGTTGTTCCTGCTTCTGCACTGGCTGCACTAGTTACTGACTCCTCAAAGGAAAAACAGAAATATAGGGTGCAGCTCAACTCCTCTCTGCAGTGTCAAGGCAAAAAAATCTTTCATTGACAAATAGATTGGATTTGCATTGACTCACTTATCCATGCTGGAAATCTGTCTGCTTGGCAGCAAGTATAGGGAAAATGCTGCAAAGATTCCACAAGTCCCTCAGTGGGAGGCAGACTGCACCACAGGACACAGGATCAATATGATTTAGTGTGTGGGAAAAAAAAGGTGTATCAGTGTTATGCTGTTAAAGCCACTATAAATATTTTTATCAAAATACTTTGCAGAAAAGGATATTTTAAAATTAGTGATTTAATTACTGTAAATTACTTTGGAAGCAGTCTTCCCCTTGAGGACAGGAGTGTTATTTCCCTGTGTTGTGCATACTTAAATTGATAATCTGTAGGCAGCTGTTTGTTGCTCAGGTGAAGCTGAAGCAAACTTCTGATATGCAAAAACAATCTCTGATATCCTTATGACACATTACTGAATTATAAAAATGGAAAGATGACCCTTAGAAAAGGAATACCTCTGCACGCTGACTACTTTTTATACTTGTCTGCCATTCTCTGTATGTTCTTGTACTTTTGCCATATAAGTAATGATAATAAGGCTTGATGTTCCTCATTGCTCAAACAGCTTGATTGCCTTTATACCAGGAGGAAATAATTTTGTTACACAGCACTTGTTTTATAAGGCATTAAAAACGGTGTTCTTTAGAACTGCTTGCTGGACAGGGTAATAATCTCCTGCTTGCAGTTTAAATTAACCTCTGTCATTTGAAACATCCCTCTGAGCCACAACAGTCCCTCCAACCCAAAAGGAATTTGTGCAGTTCTAGGCACTGAGAACTGTCATCTCTAGTGCATGAGGTTTTTTTTTTTTTTTTTTTTTTTGCAAGACAGGCCTGGGTATAACCACATGGTGCTGTTATGCTGTGCAGTGTTACATATGCAAAATCAAGTATGATGGGTATTTGCTGTGCATCCTAGCTGCTCCCATGGGCTCACTTTGCTACTGTATCTGAAGGCTTTCTGGGACTGGAAGCTATAAGTGAATTGGTGTTTCAGCTTTTCTCAAGTTTGGCTCTTCATTGGCTTTTCATCTCAACTGGATGACAAGTTGGCCATGAGGCAGCAGTGTGCCCTTGTGACCAAAGAGGATGTTCCACATCTGGAGCACTGTGTCCAGCTCCAGCACTGTGTGGGCTCCCCAGTACAAGAGGGATGTGGAGCTGCTGGAGAGAGTCCAGCGCAGGGCTACCAGGATGATCAGGGGC
>JAUBOD010000953.1:502714-519523 GCA_032353885.1 Nothura maculosa
CCACAGGAACTTAAGGAAGCATTTCCTCACTGTGAGGGTGACAGAGCCCTGGAACAGGCTGCCCAGAGAGGTTGTGGTGTCTCCTTCTCTGGAGATCTTCCAAACCTGCTTGGATGCAGCCCTGTGCCCCGTGCTCTTGGAGACCCTGTGTGTGCAGGGGGGTTGGACTAGATGACCTCTGAGGTCTCTTCCAATCTTAACAATTCTATGATTATAGGTAGTCTGTATCTTACACCTTCCAACCTTAAGCATTCTATGATTCATTCTATGATTCTATGAACATGCTGTGCATTGCAGGAACTTAACAAAAATTTTCTTGTCAGTAAGGGTGACAGAGCCCTGGAACAGGCTGCCAAGAGTGGTTGTGGAGTCTCCTTCTTTGGAGATCTTTAAAATCTACTTGGCCACAATCCTGTGTAACATATTCTACATGACCCTGCATGTGCAGCAGGGTTGGACTAGAATATCTCTAAAGGTTCCTGCTAACCTTAACAATTCTATGATTATAGGTAGTATGTATCTTACACCTTTAACCAATATTTACTTACATTCTAATATGAGCAACATTTTGACCTGATTATTGTGGAGCTTAAGCTACCTTTTTAGTTCTTCATGTCAGCATGTGGGAGGAAAATAAACTTAATCCTACTCCCTCTTCGCACTAAGCAAGCAACCAAGAGTGTCTAATTTATCTGTGAGCTGCAGTTCTAGCATCTGCGATTTAAAAGCTTATTATTATCTCTTTTATTTTTTTTCTTTTTTGTAAAATATCATTATTAGTTTTAGCAGTGCAAGTCTAGTGTACTAAAAATGCTAAAATATTACCAGAAACCAACAATACTACTCAATATTTACAGTAATTAGTAGGAGCTACACACATATGCATGAATAATCATGTCACCTGGAAGACGCTAACAGTTCTACTAGTACTTGGTTGTATTTGCATGACTTAAGGAAATTCCACATCTTGATGTATGATCATATATTTGTCCTATAGACTGCACCATAGAAATTATGCAATAATTAATACTAAGCTGAATTTTGAAGCCATGACTTGATTTGTGATTGGTCTTAGAAATGTGATATCAGCCTCCAGAGAAAAAAAGGGAATAGTGTTTTCTTGCATCTTCTTTATTTTTTATTTGAAGTTGGTTACTTCAAAAAATATCAATTTGGAGAGCGAGTTATAGAATAAATAGCTACTCGTGGAAATGAAGCATTACTTGCCATCTTGGAGTAAGACTTATTGTGTGAACATTTCCTCTGCATTATTTAAATTCAGAAATACAATTATCTTTTTTGTTAAGAGTCTTGGCATTTGTAAATATATGCAGAAGCACTTCATAATCTGGAGTTTTTAGTCTGTTTCTTGGCAAGAATTAATTTACAGTATTGCTGTGATATCTTAAAATACTACCTCACAGAATCATCTATCCTACCCACTGAAAACTTTGAGATTTGAAAGTAATGTTACTCATCCATATCGTCTTCAACCTAATCCAAACAAATTAAGTTCATAAAACCATAAAAAATATATATATTTTCTCAAAATACCCATGCACAGACATTACCCAAGCAAAATACCCAAGCATTTTACTCTCTGAACAGAGATCCTAGAAAATTACCAGCAAATTCCACAAAAAGCACTTTGAGGAATATATTTTGAGAGAGGGAAGTTACTGAATTTCGGAACCTCAGGGTAGGAAATAAGTGACTATCTTGACTGCCATAATCTCTGAAAATATCAAATGAAATTTACTATCCTGGATTTGTAGCCTCTCTTTCCTGATAAAATTAATTGTGCTTGTGGCAAGAGTTTTAGATGCTGGTCTTACACTGGCTTTATGCAACTGAATTGTTGTGTTCTGAATTTCAAGTGTAAAGGGGGTCAATCACCTTCTTTCATTGGCACAAATAGAGGGATAGACTTTATTGACATAAGCATAAAGCTGCTGCTTTAAATCATTAGCTGATATAAATATTTGGTATTTAATGTTAAAACCGGAATTTACCATTACTATTTGCTTAGAAACCTTATATTATTTAAAAGCAAGATATTTTAAAGTGATATTCACATATTTTACAGGCTTTGCCTTGTGCATACATGTTAGCTGTTACATTTTATTTGTGGGGCCTGTGGTTATATAAGGACTTTATATTAGATCCCCACCCTAAGTAAATTGGTAGCCTAACCTCTAACTACAACTCATGAAACAACCTATTAATAGAAGTATACATTGCTTAAAACCAAAAGTGTTTCATACTGTTTTATTCTGTTTTGTTTTATTTTGTCAAATTAATAATAAGCGTTTAGGCTGTCCTGATAGTTTTGCATTCCTTTTTGCTTAGGGGAAAGCTACAAATAAATATTTTAAAACTTGTCCTTCATTTTTCAGAATTCTTTCCCTCTGTAACACTTTGTGATGGTGGCCTACACAAATTTAAAACAATGACAAAAATTACAGAAAATATTTTTCTTTACAGAAATTAACTGCAGCTATTGTATTCTAATGTTATGACCTTCTGCTTTGGCCTTGTATATATGACAGAGCTCAAATGATTGCCATCTCTTAAACACAATCTTGCTGATTTTAAGTCACTGATGTTGTGACTCCTCTTGTAGAAGAGGGAGTGGAACAAGTTGTTCCTGCCAGTAGAAAGAATGAAATTTTGTTCATTTTTTGAGCACTTGGATGTTGTATGTAATCTTCATTTGTTGAAGTGAAATGACAGGAAATAAACTTCATTAAGTATGCATACAACAAGACTCTGACCAAACTGTTTTGCAGATGAATGCCTGCTACTCAGTGGAGTGTAAGCTTAACCACAACATTCATTTCCATGCCTTCAAATAATTACCCCCCCCACAAACACATTCTTTCACAAGACTTCTGAATAAACACTTTAAGTGGCTTCCCTAAAAGGTACAATATTTCAAGTAAGCTCTGAAAAATAATTTCTCCTCCTTCCCACTCCAGAAAAGAAGGCTAGTTTTTCCATTTATCGAAGTTTTCATGAACAAAGAAATAGCATTCTTGGATTTTTTTTATGTTCTACAAGCATCTTGCTGATATGTGACCTCTATGATCCTATATCCTCCCTTTGTTAATGGTTGCTGTGCCTTAAAATTCTGTCCTAATTGGGTGCTTTCCTTCTACTGACATTTCTCTCTGTAAAACTGCCACAGGTATGTCATGAGGGGAATATAAATGCATTGATTGACAGCCTGTTATTTGACAAATGGCCATTTTGGAACATATGTCTCCAGTAGTACATTATTGTACTCAGATCATTAGATGGAAATCTGGAGCATGAGCTTATCTACACATCCTAAAGCTACAGAACTTTTATTATGCTCACAGCAGAGACAGATGAAGTAGTTAAAACTCCAGTAATCACCCACTGCTAGCCTGCAATGCGTTTTATATTCATGTATCTAATACCTTTATTTAGGTATTTGCATGAAGATTTATTTAGATGTTTGCTTGTATCTTGTTAAAAACTTCCTGACAGCTATAAACTGGCATATATTTTAAAAATGCAGTATTGACTCGTGTGACAATGTATATCTTTGAAAGTTCAAACTTTTTTTTCCTATAGAAATATAAATAAATATAATAAATGGAAATATAATACAAACCCTACAGAAATGTGAAGTGAACACACAGGCTATGTGTTAGACTCTAGGTATATATTTTTGTTCCAACTCTACTAGCCTTTTTTTGTTCTTTAACATCAGTTTAGCCAGTCACTTCATTTTATACTAGACTCAGCAGGCTTAAACTCATGAGTTGAGAGGGAGATAAGTCAAAGTATAGACTCTGTGCTTCTCTATGACCTATTCTACAGAGGTATTTCAAGTCAGTGAAGTTAAACTAGGGCTGAGCTTAGCTTTGTCTCCTGCAGCCTGTACTTACCATTTTGGCATGAAAATGCATGATAGTCTGAATTGTGTGACTGTTATTGGCAGGTTGTTCTTTGAGGTTATAAACTTCTACAACAGACAGCTCGGACTATGATTCTTTTTGCATCTTGATGTTTTTGCATCTTTTGTGATTAGTTAATACATAAAAATAGAATTAAAAATATTTTTAATGACAGGAATCTGTAACTGTTTTTGGAAGAAATCAGTTTTGTTCTTGTGCACCTACAAAAGTTTTTTATCCTGCCTGTTTTCATTTTTTACCTCTCACCTTGTCTATACATGTTCTGCAGCTTCTGGAACCAAGCACTTCTGGTTCCCTGTGACACAATGTTTACACTATGAATGTGTGGAAGATTGAAATTTAATGGTTTCTAGTTTTTAACAAAAAAGAAGATTTTCTGCAATATGTGCTTTTCAATTCTTGGTAACCATGCAAGAATTACTCCAAAAACCCCTTAAGTGCTTATTATAAAGGCGATGTGTATTCTACAAAGATATACGCACATAAAGTCTCTTTATACTTGCCTAGAAAATAACTCTTTTTCATTCCATCCCCAAGAGCTGTTCAAGTTCTCTCTGCCAAGAGCTCTTGCAAGCAGGATTCACTATTTTGGAATAAAGAGGTTTCTAAGCTACTCTAAGCTGGGCCAAAATAGAAAGATGAAATGTAAACAGAGATATAAAGCACATTATGCTCAGAGAAGGAAAATTGCCAACTTTTATGGAGCAAAAAACACAGATGAAGCCTTGCAGTTAGGATGTTGCCTTTGGTACAAATATTGGTTATTTCAGGATGCAATTTGTGATTACAGACAACAGATATGCCAAAGTAAGCCATGCAATGGAAGATGGAGGAAAGATTACAGATGGGAAAGAGTTATCCTTTTGAAGCTGGGCTTGAGCCAGCTCATGGCTCATTTCTCCACTTTCAACTTCCACTGTAGTGTGAAAGCTAACCATTTAGCGTTTGATATTACAGCTGGATAATCTGTTTCCCTGGATCCTAGGATGGAAAGCTTGGAAGTATTGCATTTGTTCCATTCTTTCCTATTTTGCTAAAAAAGCAACAAGCAAACCCTTCCAACCTCATTTCATACCACACTTTTCATAAAGGAAGACTACTTTGTATGAAACTTCTTAAGAAAACTTCTTTTTATGCAGTGTATGTGTGCAAGACCATTGTGACTTTACTTTCAAAATGACAAGTAACCATTTACTATTTACTCTCATAGGCCTGACTGTGTGAAGTACAGGGGCTTACAGGTTTTGTGCAAGTGTACCTGCAGCGTACTGGCTTGTTTAAAAGTAGCTGCCAGCTCAACTAATCTGCCCTTCATAATTTGAATCAGGTTCCTTATCATCGTTTTAACAGAGCTCTTTGTCAATCTTATACAATCTTTAGCATTGTTTTACTTGAAGAATCCATGCAAACCAGGATCAAATAGAAAGCTTTCCTCCCTAAGTGGAGTGACAGCAAATAAACAGGAAGCCTAGCTTATATTTGATGAAAAATGACTTAATCAAGCTTCCGTATTTTTTTCTATCAATACAGCATAAGATTAATAAATTGAAGCCTTGTATTACAAATCCATTTCAGAATATCAAGTTCCTGCAATGACAAAAGAAAAAAAAAGCCCTCTGTGCATTATTACAATGCAGAATACATGACCGATTCTCATTGTTTATAACATAGGCTAGGATTGGTCTGCATATTTGCCACTGAAAGAAATAAATGACACTGTAGCAATTTAACCTTCATATTCAGTTCTTCTCAGGGGAAAGGGTGAGGGGAATGAAAGTGGAGAAGATTCACAAATACGCACAATCAAATCTCTGTGTAGTTTAAATACTAACCAGTATATGACAGCAAAAAAATAAAAACAGTGGAGGAGTGTATTGGCTCAACTGGAATGCTGTATTTGAAACTTCTCATCATTTGTAGTCTGTCTTCCTTTTCTTCTGTGATAAAGTGATTCAGAGAGAAGCCCAATGAAAATACAGACAGGATATTGGCAGCATGGCAGGTAGATAGTAGCTGCTTTTATTTCTGGAGCATGCCATGGCATTCAGAAATATTTCTGCAGTGCTTAATCTATAAACTTGTTGCACGTCTGGAGCTAAATGGAATGAGAAAGAGAATAAAAAAGCTAAGGCTTCTGCTAGTTCACAGCATGTTCTCTTTAGAGGTCACAGTACTTTACAGTGCAGAAGGATTAGAGATGACTTTTATGAGCAGAGGGATCTCTTTTATGCCATGTGCTCACACAGATTTTTCTGTTGTAACAACATGAGAGAGAGCAGCTTGAGTGATCAGAAGTGGTGGAGAAGCAGTACTGGAAGCTAGCAGGTATTCCACCTCTGCCTGGATTTCCCCAGTGTCTACACACCAAAAATTTCCTTGAGAGCCTTGCCCTGCTCTCTTCTCTTCATTCTCCTGAGGCAGGTTCCTCAGCCCCAGCACCTGATTCCTGCCAGGCTTCCACCTTCCAAAATCTGTATGTTTTTTTCCTAAACCATATTTTATCCTATATCCTCCAGGTGAAATGCAAATCCTGGTTGTGGCTGAATACAACTCCTGAGCCAACTCCTACGACATATATAGCAGTGCCAGTGAATTAGAAAGTTATTTCGGAGAAGGTCATAGTCATAGCCTATCTAAATTGATATTCATTCTATATCTGTTTACTACTTCAGATAGATTGCTTCCATAGAGGAATTTCTTTGCTATTCCAGAGAGCAATACCACAGTACATGGAGATCAGTAAACATCCAGCCATTTAAGCAATAAGTGACTTAATGTCAAGTGATACTTGAGCTGTTTTTCTGCTGCTTGTCCCCAATAACTTGGCTGCATGTCCCCTCTCAGCTGGCATAACCCAGTGTTTGGAGTACATCTGGGCAGGTTTGAATTATTGCCAGTATTTATTTATTGTGGTAAAAAAAGAAAGAGTTACTCTCCAGTCTAGTACTGCTGTAGTGTAGGACTTGAACTACAACCAAATTTTAATTCTTGGGCTAAAGCTAACTGCAGATTTCAGTTCTCATGTTACTTTCTTATGCTACTTTCACAGATACTTTTCATCACAACACATTGATTCTTTGAAATAATAGTTCTCAGGGGAAAAAATATCTTGGAAATTACCTTAGAATTGATTATATTTATTGGTGGAGCTGAGGTAACTGTGTTATTGTTTAAAGCTTGCCTTTGCTTGTATTATTCAGTTTGATAACACAAAACAGCAATTGTTTCAGTCTGTTACTAGTCTAATCTAATCTGCAGCACTGAGAACTGATGCTTTAAATAATTTGATTGGACTGAGATGATTTTGGCCAGTAAATAAGTGTCTGCTCATCTGAACATGATATAAGATGGAAGTGGCAGACTTTTTAATTTTCTTGCACATATAAATTAAAATAACAACAAAAACTCTGCAGTCAAGCTTGTGCATCGTATGCCAAGTTTCTGCCAAGTAGTAGTTTTATAGAAACTGTTAAATATTTGTGAATAATGAGGTTTCTGGAGTCAGGGTGCAATGAGGGCTGATTGCTCCCTGGGCTCATTGAGTTGCCTGCAAGGGAGCCGAGCACCTGGACCAGCTGGGGCAGCCCCAGTTCAGGTGTTGGACAGGCTGGGGAGTCTTGCAGGCCAGGGCAGCACCTGGCTTGTTGGATCCAAGCATGGAAAAGGCACCTGAAAGCTGTTCCTGGTACAGATCTGAATTGAGTTCCGATCCAGGGACAGTGGCCTTCTTGGAGTGCAACATTGTGTGGCCATGCTCCTTTATGGCCCTGGGGATACTCCCAGGGTCCTTGTACCTGGGAAAGAAATGTTGACATTCACTTAACTGAATGGCTGCTAGTGAACTCTTTCATTCAGGTAATTTATGTAAGTTTATGCCCCATCACACCTGACATAATGTATCATTGCTTTCATGAGATTTGACTGAGCTAATGGAATTTGCTTTAACATAAAAGGTCTGTGAGGTTAGTGTTTAAATAACTTGTGCTATTGGCCTCAGTTTTTATCAGACTATTGCTGTAAACATTAGTCATCAAGTATATAAGAATGGATGTAAGTGTAATCTGGTATTTGAATCCAAGGTATAAAAACATCTCCTCATTTGCTATATGCTCTTACTTTATTTGTACAGCTGGCATAGAGACTATGGTGAGAATGCCTTTAGAATTTCTTGTACGTTCAGACTGACACTTCTTTTTTTTTTCTTACAGTTATTCAAATTTGTGGATCATACTTGAGTAGCAGAATTTCATAGCTTCTCTAAAGAATTAAGTGGAGTATATGAAATTTTGTAATAATTATGCTGTATTTTCTCCTTCATAAACGCAGCTTAGATTATAACTTAATACAGAACTGTGCATGTATTCATCTATGGCCATAGCTGTCATTCTGATTTGTGGTTGCTACTTGTAAAACAAGAGTAGTACACTCCTTTAGTATTAAGGCTAACTTTGCATTTCATTGGATTCATTTTTCATTTTTTTAATTTATAAAAATATGATTCAACCTATACAATTTGTTTACATAATTCCTTAAGAATAAATATTGTGCAGTGGATGTGCAAATATGGGGGTTTTTTTGGACATTTGGAATTTTGCGCCCTTGTGAGCTCTAAAGATAATGGAACAAGTACATTGAATTTTTTCTAGAGTGGGGAAATGGGCAGAGTGAAATGGGTAGATCATGAAAAGAGGAGAATAGGAAACAATTGGAGGTATTTGAAGATAGACCATTACGTTAAGAGAGCTAAACATAAAACAGGAGATAATAAATCTAAATGAAAAGTCTCTGCTTTTCGAAGAAAAGCTTGGAAAGTTTTTAATGAGCTCAGTTGTTGAAGAAAAGATAGCTTTGCTTTAAACACAGCTATATGAACGAAGAAAAGACTGTGTTGCCACTTAAATTGTCTTCAGGGTTGCTGGTTTGATGGTCTCAGCTATTTTTAAAGCAGCCTTTTGTGTAGTTATCTTTGAGGTAAAGTTACTTGAAATCTCTCTTTAATTGATTTGGTTATAAATGACAAATATTTCTCAATTGTGAGGCCATCTAGATCATTTGATTAATCTGACATTTCAGTCAGGTCTGCTCTGAAGAGAGCATTGGTGACAGCAGGGCTGACAATGACAAAAGATATTTTCTTGTCCTTTAATTTGTCAGCCTTTATTCATCTCTTTCTGTATATATCCCATGATAACTCTGACTTTGACTTTTAATTTAGGGTTGTGTTCTGGCTTTAGTTGGAAGCAAGGCACCTCACATGGCACCTGCAGCAGTTAGTGTCCTCAAACAGAATGAAATGCAAAAAGTCAAAGCTTTGTCAAACCAGATTACTGAATAATACAATAGGGCAAATCCTACTAGTATGGAAAATGGTGCTGGCTAAATTCTGTCTGTCCACAGTCACTGTCCTCACTGCTCATAGTGGTAGAGAAACATCAAAAGTCTATGTAGCTAACTCTTTTGTCAGTAATAATTTAGATGTTAGATCAATTCTTGGCACTGCTGTTATTTCCATTAGGGAGGCATCCCATTATTCAGTTTTTACACTAGTCTTACAGGATGTTATGCTATAAAATATTCCTTAGCCAAAGAGCAATGAGATGAAATTATGTTCCAGCTGCTTAGTGTTCAAGCGTGTTGTCCTCTCTAAGATTCTCACTAGTTATAATATGCCTTTGAAGAAGAAATGCCATCTCAAAAACATTGTGTGCAAGCTCTTCAATGAAAATGTTGCCTTGCCTTAGTTTTATTGTTGCTTTCTCTTTAGCTTCAATGCTGCTTGCTATTTTCAATGTCTCTGAGGGAAGTATGCATTAAAATGAAACTTTATTTCAAATAACAAATCAACATCAACACAGTATTAACAAGTCTTTTCTATTTTATTGGAAATTCAGATAGAAAAATCTCACAAAATACCATGAACTTTCTTTTGTAACTTCACTATTATATTCATGTGTTATTTTGTAATTTCTATAATACGTTTCAGTTCAAGGCATAACTGCCTATGTCTTTATGTGGAATAGAAGTGTGTATTGAATTCAGGCTCCTTTGAAGTTTTATGGTGTTGGTCTGAAGTAAATAGAAGTACTTTGTTTAAATGCCACCCCTGCAAGAATTCAAGATTGCTTGATGTATTGTCTGCTTAGAAGAGGCTTAGAGGCTAGAAGTGGGGAAGTAATGTGTAATGTTTTATTAGCAAACCATAAATTCTGAACTTAGTGGGAATAGAAAAACTACACCAATTTCTATATGAACTATTAGATCTAATGTCATACAGAAATCAAGGAAAATACATTAACTTCAGTGGTGACAACACAGAATGCAGCTGCTGTTTTTGAAATTTCCCCTGTAGAAAATCAGTATCTGCTGATTCGAGTTCCTTTGTAGGTAGTGTAGATGTATAAGGAGAAATAGCCATGTCTGCATGATGATGCATGATGGAAGGATGCATGAGAGGCCCTCTCTGTGCTCAATTATGACTTAGGATAAAATAGAGCACAATTGTTAAATAAAATTGTTGATATGAAAGGAATGAAGGCAAATTCAGTTCTAGGTACTAGCTGGCTTCAGAAGTGTAGGTGAGGACAGAACTTACTTTAATGTCACCTGTGGTTTGTCCTTTGTAAGGTCCATAGAGTGAACATTACCACCTAGTGGTTGACAACAGTGAATGGGAGAAAAGAAGGTAATTTGCACACCGTTATAGGTAAGCCAGATATTTGCTTTTAAAAGCATGCATGCCACATGCAGAGGCTTAAATATCTTAAAGCAGAAACCTGTGGTGTTTCTTTTGGGGATTTCTCTATATGTAAATTGCATTTTACTCTATAAATATCTATCATAAGGAAACAATTAACAAGAAAAGAGTAAACTTGCAGTTCTGATCAGAAATTCACTTACCTCAGAGGAGCAACAACAATGTAATTGTTAGTGTTTGTACTGCTGCAAAGTAGGCTCTGCATTTAAGATAAAATAGAAAGTGCAAATAATGTTTTGTTCAGTGGCAAGCGAGGACATCTCTGTGATGGTTGATCAAGTTTAACTAGCTTAAACTGTCTCTAAAAAGACATTGGTTTAAATAAAATATTTATTTTTGACTTGGTTCTAAATAAAGTGGAACTACTTATTCAATGCCACCCCTCTAAAAATCTCTAAAGTTTGATTACTTTTATTCTTAAACAAATAAACAAACAAACAAAACAAACCCCAAAATGGCAATTTGATTGCTTAGGAATATTTCTTTGCTTACCATTAAGTGTGTGTATGAGTAATCTGATGATTTGGCTCATTCAGCCAGCCAGAATTAGGATGATCCTTGAATCTCTGTGAAAATAACCATGTATTTATGGTTAAGTTTTCCAAATATTCATCACATCTTGAAAGCTATGCTATATCACTTTTTCCATTTAATTTGAAAAACCAAATTAGATATCTAAGTGGGGAGGAAAAGAAGACAGTTTATTTTCTTCTTGGCATTCCTTATCATCTCTCTTCTCTCTAATGCAGGAAAGCTTATAAAGAAAGGAATTTAAAGATTTTTTTTTCCTCTTAGCAACACATTTTATGTATGAGGAAACTGTTTTTTCTATTAACTTCTTTGAAAAAAAAATCAATCAAGTAGTTCGGATAAATACTTTCAATTACAGAACAGGCTTTACTCCAAGTTTAAGCTGTGATATTCCCTGCAGATACTGGTATTAACATAATAATTTTTGCAAGCAATTTATTTTCTGGGATTCTTGGAAAATAATGTGACTCAGTCTGGCCTGAGAAGGTAGCAGTTTAAAGAGCAGGTTGCATGTCTTTATGATGTGGGAGAAAAATATCACTCACTGTAGGCTCACTGTCAGATTTCATCATGTTTTGCCAGCATGCTCCAAAAGCTTGGTGGCACTGGGCATCTAGTAGGTGCAGGTAAAGCTGGCAAGGAAAGTGGAAAAGTGAACTGAAGTGGGAGCCTCATGTTATCAAGACAGATCTTGATCATCTTGAGATGAAAAAAAAATCCATACATATGTCGGAACAAAAAGGCATAGGGCTAGAGATTACAATTGATTCATTCCAAGAACATGAGGCAAAATATTGATTATGATTATTGTAGAAACCAATTCTACTGAAGAATTTATATATTTCCATGCTTACACTAACAAGAGTAATGTTTGAATGCAAGAATTCTCAGCTTTTCACTTTTATTTGAGGTTTTTAAGGAGTACTTTCTACATGCGATTTTTTGCTTCTTTAGTTTAAATATAACTTTCCTTTTGAAAAGATCATAGATCCATAAAAATCTTTGCACAGATGCACTAGAATAAGCCAAAGGAAAAAGACCAAGACAATGAGAACTGAAGCAATTGTAAAATGAAACTCAGAGTGACTATGGGTATCTAAGGGACTTGATAAGTTGGGAAGGAGGAAGCGCCTTAATGCTTTTAGAAGGTCGCTTTACCAGAAGAATTCAGTACTGCGTCTTGTCTTGTTAGAAATTTAAACATCCTGGAGCTATCTTCAAATGCACTTTGTAGTGAAGACAGCTGCACAAATGGAATCCAACAGCTTTCAAATGAGGCTTCATGACAATTCATCACAAGTTTGGAGTTGTTTTTAGGTGAATGTTGTATGGAGAGTTCTGTTGGACCAGTTTGTAAAATCTGGTTATTTTTCCTGCAGGCCTAACACAGTGCTTGTACAAATTCAGAGCTGAAACTAAATTCTGTCTTCACTTGAGCCTCTATTTAAGGATGAAAGACTGGCAACATGCTGCTGCAAGTTAATAGGCTTCAGGAGACTTGGTATATTTTTGAAAACAATCACCTGTGGATATAAATATCACAATCCAATATCTAGGGGTAGTGCTCTAGCATTTGAAATGTCAACTGCTTATCTTCAAGCTCATTTTGAAATAATCTCTTCCAAAATATTTAAGACCCTCCTCACCCTAAAACATGCCTTTACACATAGAAAAGGTGAAGTAAGCAATAAATTGCCATATACTTGCAAAATGCTCCTTTGAAGCCCATAACCTTAATTTCTGACTATAGGATGTAGAAAAGAAGACATGAGGCTGAGGAAAATGGTTTAAGGAGTAAGTAATTTTAATCTAAGACTAAATAAAAATCTGAAAAAAATGGCATTCACTCGAGCATTGACAGAATAACTTTAGTTACTCATTTAATATAAACCTTTCTTTAAATATATTTGCCCAAGCTTTATTATTTTAACAGTTCTTAGTGACAAGGAATAGCACTACAAAGTATTTGCTGTAGCTGCTGAAGAGATAACCAGAAGTGTGTGAATAACCTTATCACTGAAGAATAAACTTGCTGACATTTGTGCCAATAAACTATTGAGCAGTTGTCATTTGTTATTCTTAATATCAGATGTTTTATATAAATGACTACAACAAGGGCAAACAGTAACAGTGGATGAAGAAAAATATGTTTAAAGGGTTTAAGACAAGGAGTGGTGCAATACTGCAAATCTTTGTGTGAGATCAGTAATGTATATTATGTTTTTTTCTGGTTATTGCCTGCTTAATTATGCAACTGCAGTAGAAAATCAGCTTCCTCTAATGGAGCTAAGAGTGGCTACGAAGCATTTTTTATATATAAAAACATAGTTAAACTGTTTTGGATTCAGGTATGTTCTAACTTCACTGACTGTATTAAATTTATCGTCTGCTAACTCCTGTTGGAATTGAGCAAATTCTGAAAATTAAGCAGCAATAGCGGCTGTACTGACTTTCTGCTGGAGACAAAATGACCATAAAATCATTCTTCTGGTTTTGTCTATGTGAAATGCTGATGGTTGATGGTTTCCTTTTCACTAAGAGTCTCAGCTGTGCATATTGATGGGGTTATCCCAGCCACCTTGCATGTGTGCATGTGAAAATTCCTACAGTCTTTCGATTACTGTGGATTATTTGGATGACATACAAAGTTTGGATTTGGATTTTGAAGCTCCAGCATTTCAGGACCAGTGTATCCATGCTACTAATTGTCCGACTTTGTGATCAGTGTTTGTAGAATGCTCTCTTCCTCCTCTCTATGCTTCATCAACTTTCTTTGGCCCATGCAGGAACACCTTCTTTCAGTTTAGAAAATATTATCTGAAACTTAAATTCAGCAATTAAATTAAAATTAAATAGATTTTTTTTAACTAATCTGTTTCAGGCAAGTAATGTGGAGAAGGAATAAAGAGAAAACCAGAATTAAATTCTTCCACATCAGTGCAGTGAAATTTATTTCATGTTCTTTTGCAGGTCTCTTAAATCCAATCCATGCTCATATACAAATGTACACTTACCTGAAAGGAAGTATGATATGAGTTATAAAATATAAAGTATATGAATTTACTTTACTGCAGAGCTCTAAAAATTCATTATGATAGAACTAGCCTTTGTATGCCTGAATGTTCTTTCCTGTGCCTAGATGCTAAACTGCTAGACCCTAAGTATTTGCTTCTTTTACAAAATTGTAATTGGTTTTTCAAAACCAGAGTAGAACATAAGAGGTCATTGATAGGATGTCAAATAACACTTGTAAAAGCATTAAGTTGAAATTCCTTGCAAGATTTGTCCATGTATATTCATGTCCCCTTCAGTTATGATTGAAGAGTTCTGTGTTTAAGAGAGGACTTCCTTATTGTGATGGCTACTACAGCATATATCAACTTAACAAAAGTGTTGATACCATCAATTAAATAATAATAAAAACCAAGAGTGGGGTGCCTCATTTATGTGACCTATAACTGTTTCACATTCCATTCTCTCAGTTAAGTAACCCCATGAATTTTATTAGGTAATAGTTGCTTGAGAGCAAAGTGAGCAGAATCTAGCTCTTTAAAGATCTGTGGAAGTGCAGCTTGGGCTTTTGCCAATAATTCTTAATTGAAAGGAAGATTGAGACAAAATTATAGTGTTTTGTATGCCAATGACTGCTTGCAGCTTGTTAATCCTTCTTTTTTTTTCAAATCTCAATGAGGCATTCCTGCATAAATAAAACATACTATTATAATATAAATGGTGCACAAGATGTATTTTATGTAACTAAATAAGGCATAACAAATTGATCTGGATTGTTGGCCATATATAGCTTTGCTATACAAAGTACTAGAGGAAAAAAATAATGTATCTGAGGTAAAGCATGCTAAGAACCTTGCCAGAAACAGCATGAAGAGAAAGACTGAGATTGCAGATAAAACAGAAAAATTTATCTGCATAGCCTGTGATCTTGAATATTCTTATATAAAATATCTTGCTTTTAGGTGATCCTGAATATTCTTATATAAAATATCTTGCTTTTAGGAGAAAAGTGGAAGATATTATATTGATATTAGGTTAAATGTCATTCATCTGTTTGGAAGAGTTTCTCTTGAACAAGCAGAATTATCTTTATAATAGCATTAAGAACCCTATCAAGAGTAAAACCCTTGACAATATATTACTTCCTGAGGACAAGGAATGTCAGATCCATTTGATCTTGATAGAGGAGTTGTTTCTTGAGAATCTAATTGTAGCCACTGAAGAAGTTCCTCACCTCATACAAATCCCATTCCTGTGCTGAGGTGTGTTCTCAGATAGTATGAGCATTTTTGGTCAAGGTCAGAAGGGTAGTTCACAGTGATTTGAACAAATTCATCTGATTCTGAATGAAGTGACATAGAATTATTTTGTAATGTGCTGACACTGCTTAACAGTGGGGTTTTGGAAAACAGCTGTGAGCAGTAGCTTCTTAAATTGCTGCAATTGCTTCAAAGATGATGCTCTATAGAGTTATAGAGTATAACCATCCCTTTGGGCACAGTTTTAACAGGGTCATTTCAAGATGTTTCTCCTGTCCTTTCCCACCCACCTCTTTTAGCCTAAAGGGTATTCTGTGAGCTAATGTTTGTAAGAAGCAATATTCAGGAAGCTGGCTGTATATCATATAGCCAGCAATAACCTGGCACTTACCTAGCATATTGGTACTTAAATGCAGCTGTAACCATGACAATGAAGAGGTGCTTCCCAATATCAATTTTCCGGTTAATTTAATCAAAATTAATTTAAGCTCTTCATAACTTTTACTGTTTCCACCAACAGCCAGGAGATAACTGTGGAGGCCGTTGTAAAGTTTAAGTCTTGGCATATGGCAAACATAAATTATACAGTTACACATTTCAAGATTAGCAAAACTGAAATTACTGTACAATATTGCACATTCAATCCATTCTCATGATTTATGTCAGTGTATGAACAAAGAAACTTCCATCTATGAAAAGTCTCACAGAATCCCAGAATGGTTAAGACTGGAAGGGACCTAGAGATCATCTGATCCAACCTCTGTACTCAAACAGGAACACCTAAAGCACGTGGCACGTGGCTGGAAGATCTCCAGAGGAGGAGACTCTGGGCAGCCTCTTCCAGGGTTCTGTCATCCTCACAGTAAAGAAGGTCTTCCTCACACACAGAGGGAACTTGATGTGTTTCCCTTTGTACCCATTACTCTTTGTCCTGTCACTGGCCACCACCAAGAAGAGATTGATCCCATCCTCTTTACATTCTCCCCTCAGGTATTTGTACATATAGATCATATCCCCTCTCAATCTTCTCCAGGCAAAGAGGCCCAGCTTGCTTAGTCTTTCCTCATAAGCCTTATATCTTATAAGTGCTCCTGTCACTTAATCATATTCATTGTTCTACACTGAACTCATTCTAGAAGCTCCATCTCTCTTATAGTGAAGAGCCCAGAAATGCACCCAATACAGAATCACAGAATCACAGAATCTATAAGGTTGGAAGGCACCTCTACAGATCATCTGGTCCAACCTTCCCACTCCAGCAGGCACACCTAGAGCAGGTGGCACAGGGCAGCATCCAGGCGGGTTT
>JAUBOD010000953.1:525766-540886 GCA_032353885.1 Nothura maculosa
GCCACAGGCCTCCAACTGGACTTGGCCCCATTTATGACCACCCTCTGAGCTCTGCCATCCAGCCAGTTCTCAATCCATCGCACATGTGCCTGAAGATTTCATGTGAAGCTGAGGGAATTGTATGCTGGAGAGCAGTGGAAGCCAGCCTGCTTCATGAGGGAGGACAAGCTGGGAGGCAAGCAACCTCTGTGCAGGCCGAGCCTCAGCAATTGGGTACAACCACACAGATTAGAGCCATTGTGCTAACAAGGTTCATCAACACCACTAGGCGGGCTGAGAGGGTTAACCAGGGCTGAAAGGATCTAGCAGTTCAGCCAGGAGCTAAAGGAAATGGGACTGGAAATAGGGTTGGAGGCCTGGCTGCAAGGCCTGGATCCAAGGTCCTTCTAGGAGGTAGAGCAGGGGTACAGACTGGAGTCTAGCTTCACTACAGTGTCACTATTGCAGGGACTGACAGTGCTGGGATAGGCTGAAACAGGGTTTTGGACTAGTGAGATCCATCACTGTCCTCAGAGCTCTGAGGTTAAATGTCTTCATTTTGGAGACTAGAAGTCTCTTTGGCTTAGAAGTCATGCAATTGTGTCCTTCAGCCACCTGAGGGTTGTTATAGAAAAGATGAGAGCAGACATCTCAGTGGCAGGTGCTCACAGGAAAGGAGGTGACAGTCCCTAGTTACCCAAGAAAAATTCTTATTGGAGATGGTGAGAGGTTGGTGGAATTTTCCTGAGGGAGGCCAAATGCAGGAGCGATGTTCAGTGAGTTTACTGAATCTCCACCCTTGAAGTTTTAAGTGGATAAGACTCTGAGCAGCTTGATGTAACTTTGAAGTTAAACCACCTTTGATCATGAGGTAAGACTGGGTGGTCTCCAGAGGCCATTTCACTATCTATTAACTATGACTCAAAACACATATGCACATACACATATAAAAACTTCTATCTTAAAAATCAGAGTGTGTGGTTGGGTATCTTCGTATCTGAGTGAGTGAGAGTATATACATTGGCATGTTCATTCTTTCAAAACTTAAGGGAGTATGGGAAGAAATTTTAAAAGCATTCACTTGTCCTGAAGGGAAGCAAAAACATGCCTGCAACCACAATTATAAGCTGAGAAAACTGTCTCCTACTGTTTCAACTCTTCAGTGACCAGCACACTTCAGCTTAGCAAGTATGAACATAGAAATTGCTTCATGTTTCAGTTTTAACTCATTTTTCACTGATGAGACTCAGCAATCATTTTCAGTACTGCTACCGTAGATCTCCCCAAATCCCTTGGATGAAAAACTCAGAGAAAATAATCCTACTCAGTATGGCTCATTGCCACCCCATTGTTATCCCTAGGATTAATAGCGTTTGCGATAACTGCAATAAATTGGACCATTTCATGTTACCATGGCAGCCAAACTGAAAATAGTAATTTTTCTTCCCTAGGTTGTCCACAAATATTGTTCCAGGTAGAAGATATAAACGAATGCTTTTTTTATTGTTTTGCCATGTCTTATAATGAAATAACATTTCCTAAATCTAGCATTCTCTGTGATTCATTCCTGTGATGTGGGAAATTCTTGTTTAACAAGAAACCTAACTCCTATTTGAGCATATCAGTGATTAATTTAATGTGATGTTTTTGTCTGAATTATTGTGAATTTTAGAGAATTTAGTAAAGAATTCTTAAGTATAACAACAGGCAATTATAAAGCAAACTTTTTTCTTCTTATACTTTTTATTTAATTATTTATTAAGAATTGAGAGGCTGATATACTTCACTAGTTGCAAACCCATACAGTGTCAATCCTTCCTTTCTAGATAAACAATGTATTAATGGTATATTTTCATGAGGATGTGTTAATGTAAGGATAAGTACTTTCACAAGAAGGAAGATATTAAATGCCTTTTTGATAAATTCTCCATGTATAACTTCAAGGCATTCTTGCAGTTGTGTCCCTTCTGTTAGCAAGGCACAGTACTGGAAAGGATCTCCTGAATTATGTTCAGTTCCAAAGCCTGTTACCACAGTTATTACCGGAGTCTTCTAGCTCATACTATAGTATGTTGTAGCATGTAATGATCTTTAAGAACCTAGAAAAAGTGTGATCTCAAATGAAGGCTTTGAACTTGGATATAACTGAGAAGCTAGATAGCTGTGAATTTGCTTCAAGAAACGTATATTATTAAATATTTTTATGTGGTAAAGAAATAACATTAACTCCAGCAGCAGGGAGGTAATACTTTAATGTGCATGTGTGGACATGAAGGAGTGAATCCAGTAGTTTATTTGCAATTCTTTTGTTTCATGTCAAGCACTATGTTTGATGGCAGAACTGTGGCAATAGATACAATATACTGAGACCAAGCTTAATCATAAATAAAATGGAAATTTCAGAAATTTTTATGTTTGTGCATGTTCCAAATAACTTATTCCATTAAGGTTATAAAGTCAGTCCCTAAAAATCTATTATTTGATAGAAAGAGTTTGATGTTTTTGAAACACTTGGTACTGGTAAAACAAAAGGTCTGTAAAAGCTGAAAGTTTCTTGCACTTTTGAAAGTCTCTTCAAAATCAGGCTGTTTATAGGATGCATATAAGCCTTAGATGAATCTTCATAATTACTATGTAGAGCCACATAAACACTTTAGTTTGAAGCAGTAGCTTTTGAAATGAATCTTCCAGTCTTCAACACCTAGTGCACTTTGGTTTACATCTCAAGATATGTGATGTCTATTTCTTCCAGATAAAATCAAACCAATAGATCTGCTTCTGAAGTGCATCTAACACACACCAAACACACAGGAAAAAGAACCAAACAAGGTAGTTGCTGCTGAACGGGGGTCAGCAAGCCTCATTTGCTAGCTGGACTGACCTGATTCTAGTCATTTTTTAAAGACTCTTATTTTATTGTCTGTATGCATCTAGGCAGTTAAGAAATTAGGCAGTTAAGTTAGAAATGGCTGTAAAGCTCTTGATATAGCTCAGCCTCTCTGATTCCTACATTATTTCCTACAAGCAATACAAAAAAAAAAAGCATCTATATGAATATATATATGCAGGCTGTGTAGAATAATAGAGTGAAAATTCTAGCACAAGAACTAAATACTTGTAGTATAGATTCATTTTTAAGAAGTTGGAAAAAAAAAAACCCAGCCACAAGACAGCTAGCAGCTTTTCCTGGCAAAACTAGCAAAGCTACAGCTACAAATGCAATCCTTAGTATATAGTATAGATAGATAGTATAGATAGATAGTATAGAAGCTTCTCCTGTGTGATCTTTTGAAATAGACTACACTTTCTTAATCTTTTAGGAATGCAAAACAGTATTAGTCAGTCTGTCCTTCTGCTCACTGTGTGATGACACATGTCTGGACACATGTCATTTCTTTAGTATGGTACAACTATGAGTCTGTTAGCTTGCAATCGTTTTTCTTTCCTGTCTTTCTGGAACATCTATGGCAACACAATGAATCGTCAAGGAAAAAACCTCTTCAGTACAGAGCATCTAGTCTTTTGCTTATAAGCAGATTTCATGGAGTGCAGGGGCACTGCCTCAAATCTATAGCAATAAAAGTCTTGGAAAAATGTCATGGCTGTCATGGCTAGTTATCTGGAAGTACAAGGCATGTCTCTTTTTTTTTTCTTTTTTTTTTCTTTTTATTTTCTTTAAATGAGAAGACCAAAAACTTCTTAGCCACACCAGTAGCAGCCCCAGGATCTGCACAGAAACTAAGCCTGGTATTCTGAAACACTGCATAAATATTCTCCTCCTCACTGTACCTCTGCCTGCCCCCACTGCACAATATGTTGTGCTTGACACTTACTAGGGATAAGATACTCAGCAAAGTCTCACACTTCTCTCTTCACACTATATAAATCCTGAGAAATGTTCTTTAAAATATTCTTATTCAAATAGTTTTTAAATGTAGAGAAGTAGGTAACTAGCCAATTTAGCATCTTCACAGAATCCCAGAATGGTTAAGATTGGAAGGGACCTCTAACATTCATCTAGTCTAAGCCCCCTGTTCCAGCAGGGACACCTACAGCATGTGGCACAGGGTGAACAGCAGGCAGGCTGGGAAGATATCCAGAGAAGGAGACTCCACAGCCTCTCTGGGCAGCCTTTTCCAAGGCTCTGTGTCCCTCACAATAAAGAAGGTCTTCCTCATATGCAGATGGAACTTCCTATGTTTCAGTTTGTACCCATTAGCCCTGGTTCTGTCACGGGCCACCACGAAGAAGAGTTTGACCCAATCCTCTCCCCTCAGGGATTTATACATATAGATTATATCCCCTCTCAGTCTTCTCCAGGCAAAGAGGCCCAGCTTGCTCAGTCTTTCCTCAAAAGATAGGTGCTCCAGTCCCTTAATCATCTTTGTTGCTCTACTCTGGACTGTCTCAAGAAGCTCCACATCCCTCTTGTATGGGTGAGTCCAGAACTGCGCTCAGTTCTCCAGGCAAGGCCTCACTAGAGCTGAGTAGAGGGGCAGGATTCCCCCCCCCCCCTTAACCTGCTGGCAACACTCCTCCTGATGCAGGCCAGGATCCCATTGGCCTTCTTGGCCACGAGGGCACACTGCTGACTCATGGTTAACTTGCTGTCAATCAGGACTCACAAATCCCCTCCTCGGAGCTGCTCTCCAGCAGGTCGACCCCTAATCTGTACTGATGCCTGGGGTTATTCCTCACCAGGTTCAGGATCCTGCACTTGTCCCTGTTGAACCTCACGAGATTCCTCTCTGCCCACCTCTCCAAACTGTCCAGGTCCCTCTGGATGGCAGCACAGCCCTCTGGAGCATCACCTGTTCCACCCAGTTTGGTATTATCCACATACTTGCTCAGGTGCACTCTGTCCCCTCATGCAAGTCATTGATGAACAAATTAAACAGCACTAGGGCCAGCACTGACCCCTGGGGGACACCACTGGCCACAGGCCTCCAACTGGACTCAGCCCCATTTATCACAACCCTCTGAGCTCTGCCTTCCTTGCTGAATCCATGCTGTGAATCCATGCTGACTACTTGTGATCATTTTCGTTTCCTTCACATGACTTAGAGATGATTTGCTCCATCACCTTTCCAGGGATGGAGGTGAGGCTGACTAGCCTGAAGTTTCCTGGCTCCTCCCTCTTGCTCTTTTGGAAGACTGGAGTGACATTGGCTTTCTTCCTGTCTTTTGGCACATCTACTCAGCATGACCTCTTGAAGATGATGGAGAGCAGCTGAGCAGTAACTCCTGCTAGTTCCCTCAGCACTCTTGGGTTCATCCCATCCAGGCCCATAGATTTATGGGTGTCCAATTTTCCTAAATAATCCCTAAACCAATCCTCCATTCATTCATACGAGGTCTAGCAGTGCTCCTCCTCTTATTGTCTCATCAACTACCTGCATCAAGAAGTTATCTGCAATGTTCTGCAGGAACCTCTTGGACTGTCTGGCTATATGCTTATCCTAGCAGACATCAGGGTGTTTGAAGTCCCCCATAAAGATGAGGGCTTGTAATCTTGAGGCTTCTTGCAGCTGCCTGTAGAAAGCCTTGTCCACTCTCTTCCTAGTCAGGAGGCCAGTAGGAAACTCCCATCCCCGGGATCCCCCTCTTTGCCTGCCCTTTTATCCTCACCTACAGGGTCTCCACTTGAACTTTGTTCTTCCATAAGCAGAGCTCCATACATTCCAGTGGCTCTCTCATATAAAGAGTAACTCTGCCACCTTGCCTTCCTAGCCTGTCCTTTTTAAACTACCTGAATCCATCCATGACCACGTTTCAATCAGCAGTGCTGTCCCACCATGTCTCAGTAATTACATCTTACTCAGAAGATTTGAAGAAATTTTGAAAACCTCTGTGTAGCAATAAGAGAAAAAAGTCAGACTGATAAATCTACAGAGCTTTATAATCTAGAGTAAATGGGTAAGAATAATTCCTACTACCTGTGCAGAACAATCATGTTTCCAAGCCATTTAGCTTACTTATGTACACCGTGGTGTTTTAAGCAAAAACTGTCCCAGCCAAACCATAAAATAGTTGCTACTTTTGTGATAGACGCTGGAACAAGCTTGGCATTTAATGTCTAATTGGACTAAGATTTACTTTTCCAGAGATATATCAACTGTAATGAAAAAGATTACAAAGCACTTAAGAAATGCATTTTCCCATTCAGAAGACATTTCAGTAAGTAAGAGGAAGGAAGAAATGTGAGGAAAGAACTGATTTTTCCCCAGTTCCTCAGTGTGTAAATAAAATTCTGTGCACTGATGAGAGCAGAGAACTTGTGGAAAGATGGATAGACATGTAATTGAAGGTGATATTATACCACATGAAGTTAAGGTTGCACGCCATTTCCTTAAATTCTAGCATTTCACCTAGAAATGCTAGCTGCACAATCTTTTGATGTTAAAATATTTTTTCTATACTCTGATGGACATGGAAATGTCTTGAAACTGCCATAGTCTATTTTCCCCAAGGACACATAGAGTTCTGGGTCTGGGTTTGACCAGTCATGCAACCACCTAGTGGCCCTGCTCTGAAAGGCTGCCTCCTAATGCATGTCAGTTCCTCTGTTCCCTATGGCAGCTGTAAGAAAACCACAGTTATAATTCGAATTAAACCCCATGTCAGTGAACATAGATCAGCAAGTCTCAGCAGTAATTTAGCTTTTTTACTTGTTTTACTCTTGAATATTTTTTTTAATCTCTTTTTCTATAAATGCATATGGCATAACATTAGAGGGCTAAATGAGTTCGTTCACATCACTAATGCAGTGTTTTTAATTTCAGAAATATGCCTGTTTAAGATACTGACAGAATAGTAGTTTGCCACTTAGGATTTTGTCATAGTGCTCACAATAGAAGTATATTTCAGCAGTAAGCTGGGATTGTTCATTGTTTTAACTTGCATTTAGTAAAGTTACCAATATTACTTCATTAAAGAGAAAATCTGAGCAAAAATTTTAGATGTCAGCAGAGTAATTAATTTAGCAGAAATTATTGCTAGCAAGGATAAAAATATCTTTTGAGAATTCAAATTGTTAATTGTCAATTTTCAATTTGGGTTGTATCAAATTATTGTAGATGGCATGAGAAAGCCAAAGTTCAAGGTATTCATGAGTAAAGTTTTACCTATCATTATAAAATAAAATCTCAGTCTGATGCTGCCTTTCATTCTCAGATAAATAACCTCCTCCAAAAAATGGTTATCAATTTGAGTAAAATTTTGTATTGTGAAAAAATATATTCCTCTCCCTGTTTTCATTTTTCATCTGTGCAGTGACAGCAACAGAGCAAAGAAGAATACTTTAGTACTAGAATCTGCCTGATAGCTTGGTAATCATATTATAATTCACTTCGGGGCATGTATCTTTTTTCTCTTTATTTTTTCTTAAACTGATGTGAATATTGAAATAAATGTAGCTCACATAGCTGAATTTGAGTAAAAAATCTGAGCAGATGCCAATTCTGAAGTTATAATCAAATATATAATTCATAATTTTCACTGTTGGTGGTTTGCAGCATAAGTAGAAGGAGTAATCAGACCAAAATAGGAATAATCAGAATGTCATGCAATTGTCAAACAGTCCACATTTAAAGCTTGTTTTTCTACTATAAAATAAAATTTGAAAGATTCACAGAAGAAAGCATTTTGAAATGTCTGTATTTCCCTAGTGACTGAATGGAAGTTAAACAAAACATAACCATAAGACAAATTGTCTGTATTCTTTTGGTTATGCAGCATTACTATCTTGGCATTCTGTAATTTTGTGGATCAATGTAAATTAAGAGATGGGGGAGATTTTTCTAACCATTTAAGGCAGAAATTCTGCAGCAACTTTGATTTCACAGATCATGCTATAATATCAGTCAGTTATTAATATATATATATTCACAGGATGTGAACCTATAACCAGAGAGGAGCCGTTTTAATTAAAACCATATAAGACTGTTACTGGATAGGTTGATACGGTCCATTTGCTTATACTGCATATGAGGGCTCCAGTACCTGTATTCAGTCCAGTAAACTGGACTTTTCAGATTGACTTCCTCAACCAAATGCAGTAGGATAAAGTTGATTCTCCACCAAAGCCAAACAAAAATACATGTCTGTTAAGTTTTGTTAAGGTTTGTTCAGGTTTCCCACAAAAGAGAGAATTTGCCATTCATAATTCTTCATCAATAGTAAGCTATTGACAACTTTTTGCATCATATTATGTTGCACTTACTACTCACAAGTGCTGCATTTCAGAAACAGTGATTTTCTAGTAATCATTTGAAGTATGGGAAGAAGATCTGAGAGATGTGTATTGCCCATAGTTTGCATACTTAGCAAAATGTGGGTAAGAATTGCAAAGGATTTAGATAATTTCAAGTAACATGTTAATTCCTTGTGGAGGATTGTAAAAAATTAGTAACTTCCTTCAAATTTACATGAATACTCCCAGCTTTGACTTAACTAAATACTGAAAAAAATGAAGACAATTTTATCATAAAGGCAGAGCAGGAAGCAGTATCATTGAATCACCTTGTTGTCAGCAATATAATCAACAGTCATTAGAAGTTTTTGGCTTAAGGGCTGTGACTTACAATGTCCACAGGGATTTGGTGATGTCACAGTTGTAATTACTAGTCACAAACAGTTCTCAAAAAAAAAAAACCCAAAACATTCAGCATATGATATGTTTAACCTTGTTAGAAATATCTTTAGAGACCTAAGGTGGATTTTTTCCTTTTTTAGAGAGGAAGGTGGATTTTTTCCTTTCTATTGATGACTAGGCTAAGGAAAATATATACTGCTGTTTCAAGATGGCAAGCAAAAAGTAGGCAGCCAAGGTGATTCTGTGCAGGTTTTGAGACCACAGCTGGTTAAAAGCAGATAAAGAAAAAATAATTGCATCGACATACTTGGATCCTGAGCATGTAGAACTTGCACACATGTCATATAATCAACAAAATACAACTTCAACTTATTTAAACACAAAGAACTTATTGGAAATGAGAAACTAGCAGTGTATTTTGAAGGCAATTAAAACAGTATAGATGTGTTTACAAAAAGTAACCGGCACAAGGTGAACAAGTTATTTCTGCCCTAAAATTTGAATATTAACAAGCTACATCCTATTATCAAGGCTACATCCCAAGTTTCAACAGAGGATGAAGGTACTTCTTTTAGTACCTTCAGTGCTACCCATGGTGTAAAAATGAGAAGCAGAAGCTTTAACAAGTGCATTTGTGATAGATAAGTCACTGCATTCTTAGACTAGAAAGAGAACATGGATCGATTATATCTAGACTGAAGCAGTTTCATTATTGAAAGGACTATTCAACTACTTTTTCTTTCCTGTTGCATAGTATGAAAATAAGACTTGTCATTTGAAAGGCAGTGCTTTTAATGCAGGAGATGAAATAGTCTTTGACAAAGCATATAGTCATCTTGCAGTATTCATATTTTCATTTTGGATGGAAACGCATATACTTTCTATTGCAGGTAAGTCACTGCTGCAAGATGTGTGCATCAGTAGTATACATGACTGAATTTCATGCCTACCAAAGGTGAAAGCTGCTTTTCTTGGAAAGGGACTTCTTCCTAAGATGCACATACAATTTTCATCACTTACCTTACTTTAATACTTTGAATGAAGTGTTCTACATCAGTGCAGGGTACCAAGCCAAATAACTAGTGCAATAAGAATTCAGAAGCTGTAACATCTCTTTGCCATTGTCACAAGATAAAATTGCTGTCTGAAAGAGACTTGACAAATAACTCTCTTGAAAGACGGTCATATCGAGAAATATGAAAGAAGAAGCAATTAAGCATCTTGCAAAGAATTTGATGCTTCAATGAAGAACTAATCTCTAGAAAGTTTGTTTTGTTAAACTTCATGTACTTCTGAATTCTGAATTATTTTATTTCAGTATAAGTTATGAAATGTAGGCAGAAGAATGCTTTGTTCTCTTTTTGTGTTCAGAATGCTAAGCCATTTTTATTCTGAGTGAAAACACTAATGTGCAAACTTGGATTCATTATATGGGATGAGACTGCACTTTTAAACCAAAACCTAAAATAAATAGTGATTTTTTTTCTTTTTCCTTCTTGACTATCAGAGCACACTTATGCTAATGGAAAACCAGCCTTCATCTTGAGGAATTGTGTCTTATACCTGGAGTTTGCTGATTCTCTCAGACAGTCAAGGAGACTGTCTACCATCAGCTTGTCCTTACCAATATGGAATGATAGAAACAAATATAAATATAAATATTTAAATAGTTCTTAATCAGTTACCTGAAGTGTCCATCAGTGTGACCAGAGTTTTAGCAGAGCAATAAGAAAAAAATCCAGTCCTACTCAAAACTACCATCACTCCTCGCTCATGCTAATGGTGATAGATATAATATTAAAAATGTGTGTTCTTTTGCAGAAATGTTACTCCAAAATAGCTTCAGAACCATATGGACTTCTGGAGTCACCAGTTTAATGAGATGCCCTGGAGTAACCTCCTGTTTCCTTGGAAACTGAGTGAAAACTGAGTGAGGAGTGAGGGGCTGAGGTACGTAAATAGGGCCTAATAACCTTTTGGACAAAAACTCACACAACCAGAGAGGGAAGCAAGCAAGGATAATCTGCTTATGAAGAAAGCAGAGAAAGAATGTTATATTCCTCCTCCAGAAGAATGATTTTTTTTTCCAAAAAATCTTCAGTTCAAAAACTCCAAAATGAAGAAATTATTTGTATTTGCTACTTATTTTTGTTATGTCCCTCACAGAATAATTTTGTGGCTTGACACTTGTTGCTGACATTGTTCTTGATTTCAGGTGCAGGTGTTAAATCAGGATTAATTTTGAAAAAGTCTGATTTACTTATTAAATAATGACAAGTTATTTTGCAGACTTACTTAGTATCTTGCATCAATTATTACAGGTTTTTCTGCATGTTTATTATTGCTTATAGAGGACAGCCTACTAGAACATGACTTGAAAATTTAACAATCGACATTTCCAGACCTGTGCATTTTGAAGGCTACAAGTATGCTGAAAACTTGTGTGCTTCTAGCTTAATAAGCAAACTTTTATCAAGACAAAGGCAGAAATCCACTGTCTTTTTTATTTTGTAAAGATGTTGTATTTTTAAAAAATTGTTGAAAAACAAACAAACAAAGAATTGGAATATTTAGCTACCTAACTTACTTTTTCTACAAAAACTGTTATCACGCATCTCCTCTCCATATACGTAAGTTCAATGAGTCTCACTCAAGAGAAAATCATTACAGTACTGAAGCTGAATATTTAAGGAAAATGATTTCTATAAGAATAAAGGGAATTAATGGGGGACAGGGAAAAGTTTGTTTTGCTCAGCACCACCATCACACTCATGTTCTTAGGTACAAGGAAGAGCATTTATTTTCTAGAAAGCAGAGAATGTTGATAGGCTTGTGGACATGTAGAAAGAGAAATTTTCCAAACTGAAGTTAAGAATACAGTGAAGAAAGCTTTTGAAAGCAGCTTGAGAAATGAATGCTATGGAAGTGTTTTCACAGAAACGAAAAACAAAGAAGTCAAAGTAAACAATATTGAAAGAAATAAGTGGAGAAAGAGGAAGTACTGTCAAATGTGTGAAATCATACTGGAGAGACAAAGTACTTGGATTCTTTTGAGAGAAGTATTAGCGGCAGATTTTCCAAAAGCAATGTTTATCCTTTGAGGTGGTGGTTCACTGTTCAAAAATGGCCTGCTGTTTTGAAATGTCATCTCCTTGCCATGTTACCAAACAGGAATGGCATTGACAGAGTACAATTCTTTTTTTAAAAAAATAAAAAGATAAGAAAATCATTTCTGTTGACTTCAAGTGGTGTGAAATTATGGTGACTTAGGAACATGATGCCTAGTGTGGATCATATTCATCTTCTCCATTCTCTGCTCTTCAGCCTTCTCACTGTAAGGGTGAGCAGGGGCCAAGGAGATGCCAGCTAGGAGCAGCTAGGCTCCCGTGAACAGTGCTCCTACATTGCCCCTAAGCAGCACTGTGACTCTTCTTCCTGTAGGAGCCTTGCTGCTGAGTTTGTAGCTACATCTTCTTCATGTAAACCAAGTGATTTGCAGCATTTTGAAGATCAGCATTTGTGCTACTTCCATGGGAACTCTTTTCCCATGACCACAGCAGTTTTTGAAACTACTACTTCAATCTTGCTGATGGTTCTGAGCATGTAGTCTGAAATGCTATTTCTCAAATATAACTGAAGTACAGAGATCAGCCTCTTTTTTTTTTTTTCAGCTTTCTCTTTTTTTTTTTTGCTGCTTTTTAAGTAACTGAAAAAGATCATTTTAACAGTTCCAATATCTCTACCTTTTTCTGAAACAGATTTCAGTTTCAGAGCATAAATCAGCTACTGCTGATTTGTGCTTTGAATTTTGTGAGTTGGGAAAAGAAAGAAGGGTTATTTTGGAATTTTCTTAAAATGCTTTCAGATTGCATTTCATGTAAGGTTTGTTTATTTGTATATACTGCTTGTAGGCTTCAGAACCACTGGGGGTTTGTTTGCTCACCAATAATAATTAAATATTAATGATGAAAATAACCTAGTAAAAGGCAAGTGTCCTATTGGAAATCAATGCAACCATTAAACATTTTATTTGTCTCTGGCAACCAATAAGTTTTGCCTTAAAATGGCTCTTCGCCTGGGGTCTTCTTAAGTTGTTTAAGTACTAATATCCCTTTTAAGAGAGGGAACAACTGAAGGACAGAAAGTTTAACTAACATGGCCAAATTACTTCCTTGGAGAATACAAGAAGTTCTTAGAGCCATTTTTACATGTCAATTCATGAGGTCTCTCGTTAAATGTACAAAAGTACCTGAATTTTGGGGGGAAGGAGAAGGAAAAAGTAAGCATAGGTAGTGAATTTTCTACCTTCTTCTTTTTTCTATTCTATATACTTCATACATGTTCTGGAAGGTTCTCTGACTGCCTTTAGCATGACGTGTACTTTCTTTACTCTTTGCTGAGAAGAACAGTAAAATGCCAGCACTAATTGTGATGAGTTTCTGTTTGAGATATGGATACCTGCCCATTAGGAAATGAATTGGAACAACTTGATCTTTTAGGGATTAAGCTGAGGGGAGAAAAACAATCTGTCACTTTCAATCAGTGCTTAATTCATATTTTGTACATGTTGCTTTGCACCAGAATTAATTTTCTGAAGCCTGAATTCTGAATTCACTAAGAGTAACATCTGAGGATTCCTATGGGAGGTTTGTATGGGCGAAGACTATTTTCACTTATATCACACAGTGAAATATGAGTTCAGCAGGGCAGGGTAATACAAATTTTAACAAGAGTGGTGTTTTTAGAATATATTTCTTTGACTGTTCTTCCTGGAAAGACAGCTTTCCACACACATGCCAGACTTGAAGTCACTAGATTTACAAGACCTCATTTTGGGACAATACTGTATCTCGTACTTTTTTAAAAAAAATCTGGAAAGGAGCTTAATTTTGGGAAAAAAAGTGTTTTTTCAAGTTTTCCATAATATCTACTTTCAACTAACCAAATGTAATGCAGAGGTTTGAATATCCAACTATCTTTATTTGTCCCTAGTTTGCATGTTTCTTGGTATCTTCATGTGTATTAACATGTGTCAAGGAACGGGTTAGTTTAGCAGGCATTTCACAGATCACCTGATGTTTTATAAGTCCACAAACAACAGATGCAAAAGCATCATTTAATGTACTGTGTAGGAACCCTCTACACAGAAAAAAACTTGTTTTATCATGAAGAGCAGCAGGTCAGAATTATTGCTTGATACTCAAAATTGCAGAGAGAGGTCTAGCTGAACGCACCTGCTAATGTGCTATGAGTCCTGATTTCTTGACTATCAGTAATAGATAACTCATTCCCTGCAGACCCAGAGGATTTACTGCAATCAATGTGCCCAAGATAAGATGCCTGCAAGAAGGCATATGTACTGTTTTGTATATTTCTGTGTCCATTTACCAATAATTTAGGCAATTTTTGATCTATAAGTACTGGGCATTATTCTAGAACTTATTTTCTAATTGAGATAATTATTTTTCGGTTACAGTTCTCATTTTCACCCTCCACCTCTCTCTTTCCTAATGCAGCTGCCTGAAAATTTTATTATTTTTTACTTCATGAGCTAGTTGCTTTAACTAAGTCACTGAGATTTAAAAGATGTTCCTATGGTTTCAGAGCCGATGTTTATTGTACAAGCATATCAAGCAATTAGATGTACTACAGGCTCAAAATGAGTTCTTCACTTCTGTTGAAGATCTTTTTTCAGCGTTCAGCAGGAATAAGATTTCTTACTTGGGAATTGTAAGAAATTGGAAAGGGAGGAGATGAGATCACACAGCTAATGAAAGAAAAAAAATTCACACAGAAAAGGTTTGGGAGATTTCAAGTCTAGGGGAATCCTCATCAGAAAAAACCTAGGAATTGGTATGGCATAAGTAGGATAGGTGGTAAAAAGTAGAATAGGTAGTAAAACTGTGGGAAGCTATGAATAGATTCCCTAGTATCTGTGCTCTCTTGATTACTCAGTGTGCTGTGCTTCTTTGCTCCATAACTGTTATTTTTTGTTTGTTTTGCTAATTGTTTCCACTAAAAAGGAAACCAGTTTTGCTTGTAAAAAGTGGCAGTCTATGCTAAGCCTTTAAAATCATAAAGATATCCAGATGGATGGATGGCTCAAAATGAAGAACTTTAGAAAGTAATGTCATATTGAATCATTTATTCTGGTTATATGGGATACATGCTGCTGCTTTGATGATATTCTGGAAGCAAATCAGGATGTTATTAAGTATTATAAATCTATATGTAACTGCCTTTAACTTCATCATCTAGTGACAATACAATTGACTAAAATATAATCAAATTACAGATCCTGGCATACTGAACCATAGACTGATAAGCAGGTCTTAAAGAGATGCTTAGAAAGTTGTGATTTTTGTTTTTTGATACCTTTTCAGCTGGACAAATATATGAAACAATTGAGCGTAACATAGAGTATCAGTGCAGGAGGAGATCATACAAGTGCAGATGCAATCGTGTATAAGAAAATCATAGAATCATAGAATCATAGAATCATAGAATGTGTAAGGTTGGAAGGGACCTTAGAGGTCATCTAGTCCAAC
>JAUBOD010000953.1:541774-596011 GCA_032353885.1 Nothura maculosa
CCGGAGACAGCAGCCAGGATGAGCTGCTCCATCACTTTTCCGGGGATGGAGGTGAGGCTCACCGGCCTGTAGTTGCTATAATAATAATCGCAGGATACTGAAGGTTAATTGTAGCATTTAAGATCATGATGATTTTATTGATTTATTTATATTTTTCTTACAGTATGTATAATCTGGTATTGGTTCTGTCTTGTGAGGTATTATATAAAGTTTTCATTTCCAAGAGAAGTACATATAATTCAAACACACTTTAAAAGAGTCCTAGAAATGAATGAAATGAAACGAACTCTAGAAAAGAGTTCTAGAAATGAATGAAATGAAGAGGCCTAGAAATATGACTGAGAAATTGAGTTGAGCTAGCATATTAAAAACTAATTTAAATGAAAGAATATGTTTAGGAAATGACAGAAATTAAGTTCTATATAAATGTATCGATTTATGGAGGAAACTCCTTCACTGTTAACAGTAATTGAGCTAGAAAAGAAATGCCATATATGAATGTTGCCTACCTCTGCCACTACTTTAAATCTGATCTTTTGTTTATTTGTACTTTAAATCTTATCCTTTGTTTATTTTTGGCTTTGGAATGATCTACCATCCTCCAACATGCAACAGTATTTATATTTCTGGCTTGAAGTCTGGGCCCCATTCACTTTGAAAATCTCTGGGTCAGGCCCTGAATAGCTTTGCCTGCTTTTGAAAAACTCAGAATTAAAATCTTCATTATATCAGTATGAGTAAGTGTGTAACTCATTTTTGCTATGACTAGCCTCAGGAGTACCTTTAGAGTTCAATTTACTTTTATAAAGAAAAAGAAATTCAGTTACAGCGTTCCCTTCTCACGGTCCTCTATTTTGAGAATTCACAGAGAAAGAGGGAAGCAAGTAGTCAGCATCCACAAATTCTGCTGCTCCAGAGCTGTGTCACATGGAGCAGGGGGAAGTTATTTTAACTCTGAGTTTATTGCAAACAGATTTACTGAAGATGACAATACAGTGTAGTGATAGCAAGCCTGCTATGTTTTTGATTGTCTTGCTTTGTTTTCTTACCTCTTTCTGGAGTCTAGTTTTCTTAATGACAGTTAAGACGGTTTCTTGTCAGAGGTTTTCTTAACTCCTGGACAGCAACCTTGAGAAATGTTGAGAATCTCAAGGGGAGGTTTGCAGCCACACAGCCTTCTGCCATCCAGGATAGCTCATTAGACTCTAGGCTGCAGTGCTACTTATGGGCATGGAAGTTGATATTTTTTAAAAAATCTCTCTCAGATTACAGAGAATACCTCCTGTTCCTTCCAAAACAGCAATAAACTTCTTACATAATTCATAAAATGGCAACTTTTGTTTTGCCAAAGCATTTGAGATTTTTGAGCTTAAGAGCTGTGATTATTCTGTTTAAAATTTAATTTTTGATATTATTTTATTAATCCTGAACTCCAGTGAACACCATTAGTTTTAGATTGTCTTTTCCTCAGTAATGAAGAAAGTCCATGAAATTTTACATAAAAGAAATTTGCTCAGAGATAAATTCTGATGATTAAAACAGCCACATCAGAAAATAGTCCAGCTGTATCAAGTAATGAATTTTGTGATATCTATGAAGTACTATCTCAGAGCATTGCTATTGCAATGACTTATTATTTGTATTACAGGTGTGCCAAAAGGATGGCAAATTAATTTAGATTTTTATTGGAGTAGGCATTATTTGTGAAGGTAGAAAAGTTCCGGCCTTGTAAAGTCTGCAAATCTAATAGATAAGAAAGAAAGCTTATTAATTCCATTCAGTTTGAACTAAGCAAAACCGAGGAATACCCGCAGGTTGCATAAGAATTTATGAACTGCCTTGCCATCTTACAGGTTAACCCAGGTTTGAGCAGTCCTAGGTTCTTTAAAACCCAATGTGTGAATATAAAAGAATGGGAAGTAATGTTTTTGAAGTGTGGTCAGATGAAGACTTATTTAAAATGCATTAAGAGCAAGAAAGAATTCAGAGAAAACAAGTAAGGAATAAGTGCTGATGTCTTCTTTCGTAACAAGTGCCGTTGATTTTTGAAAGAATACTTTAAAAATGGAATGGCAAAAATTTTGATAGTCATCTAGGGAAAATTCTGAGGAAAGATAGAGTAAGCATGTGAGAGTGAATATTTCTGTTTTGGTAGTGTCTGGTTTAGAAAGGAAGAATTTCTGAAGTCAAGATATTTGCCATAAAAATGGTCTGGCAATTTCCATAGAGAAATACGAACTAATGAGACAGAACAAGTTAAAAAAAAAAAAAAAGGAGAGAGAGAAACTGAGAACTGGAGGACAACAGACTTCTCTTTTCCTTGTAATTGCTTCAGAAAACATAAAGAAGTAAAGCTTGATATTTGTAAAAATCTGCTTTTAATAGTATTCATCTCTTAAGTGTCAAAATCCTGCACATAAAATACGCTTTAGAAGCAAAATGTTATCTTGCCACAATTATCCAGATAAAATGGTAAGGATGCCTTTTGTGTAATCCAAAATGAAATAAGGTACTGTCAGATAATTCATAAGTTTGTAAGTATTCTGAAAGGGGGCAGGATCCATATAATTTCAAGACATCAAAGTGTGAGAGATTATGCTGAAATTATGGGAAGAAATGCTTTTAATCAGACAACTGAGGAGTGTTAAATAGAGTTTATAATAATGTTTAAGCTTTGATTTCTATTATTTCTATCATTAGCTCTTTTTGGTGAGAAAAGGCCCCTTAAAATAAGAGATGTATCATATAGTGAAGGCAGCAAAGACCAAGTTCTGATTAGATACATTCCTTTTACAATTCAATTAGAAAAAGTATTTTATTAATATAAACATACTTTCTATGATATGATCTAAAATACTACCAACTAGTTCCTGAACTCCACTCCGGGGTATTGATCCAAAGGTTTGAAATGAAGTAAACTTTTTTTTTTTTTTTTTGAGTTTTTAACTCAGAAATTCACTGACTTTTAACCAGTTTCTCAAAAAAAAAATGAAGTTCCAGCTAAAACCTTGCCTTTAGCTAAACATCCCTGCTCCATCTTTCTGTTATCTAACTCTGTAAATGTGCCTTAAATCACCTCCCACAGAGTGCAGTTCATATGACTGTGGACTAGCTTATTTTAGATGGTTTCCCGAAGGAATGAGACTTTGCAGTCCTGCTGTTTTAGTAGCTTTTGAGCTCATTGGTCAATTTCAGTCCAGTTTGACAGAAGAGTAGTAGTCTTAGAAACCATGAAATTGCTGCAAGTTTCATGAAAATAGGTCATTGGGTTGAGTTAAAGCAAGCTGCAGCATGAGCTTATTTGCTGCTAAACATTGGGGAATCAAGGACAGAAACAAGAAATACTCCCCTTGCAGGAAAAGATTCAAGCACAAGGCACCACTCTGTAGGAATTCATTTGTTCAGTTGTACAGGAAAAAAACTTGCCTTTTAGAGATGCTGTAGTTGTTTGGTGCCACTTAAGCAGGACTCCTCATTTTATATACCTATAGGTGAAAAATTTTGAGGATGAGTTATTTGATGGTAGAATGGAGAGCAAATCATGTCAGTGATAAGATTAATCCCATACCCTTCATGGGAGAGTAACCTTCATGGTTACTGCATGAGATTGCTTTGAAGGTACTGCCATGGAACAGCCCCTTCCTGAAGACAAGCTAACAGGAAGAGAGAGAGAATAGGGCAGAGGTCCTTGGCCAGCTGCAAACACTTTTCTGGAAGGGAGTTTATGAGTCACTGGACTATTTAACGTATGTTGTGTATCAAGGGCTTCATATTAAATTAATGGGCTGGGTGTTTGCTAAACAACGACAGGCAGCATTTAGTGTTAGGAAAAAGGACTTTGGGAATTATTGTTGACATGATTTGAACAGATTTTTTACATCAACACATATTTTCAAAGCTGTGTTCAAGGAGGAGAAGATTAGAGGTTTTTGAAAACTCAGAACTATTTCTAGGGACTCCAAAATCAGAGGGAGACAGCTTCTTCTGTAGGTTTTAGAGTTTGATGACACTCTTAAAATAGCTTTGTGATTCACCACAAATGATTAACCTTCTTCATCATTTGTTATAAAACTCTTTCTTTTTTCTTTGAGTATATTTCTAACACAGAACAATGAAGCTTTACACTCCTGTCTGCAGCCAGTGTGGTAAGAATCAAGGAACTAAATCTCTGCTCATTACTTTGAAACTATACTTTGTGTATTCTATCATATCTCTCAGATCTGAGCTCCAATACTCCATCACTATTATCTACTCTGCAACAGGAGGTCAAACAAAGAGGTATCAAGAGCTGGAAGCATGTCTGTTAACAGGGCAGACTTTCATTTATTTGTCAGGTCTGTCTTCATTTCTTCTGATAAAAGTCATGATTGACTAAAACAGTTTAATGTTTTTTTTTTTCCACATGTAAGATACCAGAACATTCACAATTTAACAAACAGGTATGTATGTGGTAGAAGCAATTACCAGGTCTATATGATGATAGAACTGTTCAGAATTGATATGAAAGAATAAAGATTACTTTAAGGAGTAGAGTAAGAAAGGAAATTCTTGTTTGTTTGTTTCTTTTTCCCTTGAAACACATGCTTATCTCTGTTCCCTTTCAATGCAGTAGGTCTACAGAGGGAAAAAGATGGATGCAGTGAGCTTAGTTTAGTACGCAGCTATTCTGAGCATTAATAACACTATTGAGACTAAGTCACTGACTTGGCATGAATGTAGGAGCTGGAACTGTTAAAGCTTGAGATAAACACACACACAGTCTCTTACATGGTACATCAACACCTAGGTCAGCCTGTTTTTTCTGTTTTTTTTTCCTATAGGTTACTGGTGTACTCTGAGAGACAAAGCACTGATAGCAGTGTAGTGTTCTTTTATTTTTTCTTCTGCATTTTCAATTCCTTTCCTGCCATGAGTACACAGGAAAAACAATCACTGCTTGCACTGCTTGTTCATGTTCATTGTAGTTGTTCTATGCTTATAGAAAGTGAAGAATTGGACACCTTGCAAAATGCCATAGTCTGCTTTTCCTGGACTCTTCAATATGAGAAGTCTTTTGAACCGACTATTTGATGCTTCTGTGAATTGGATAATTCTAAAATATTTGATTCTGTAAGTACTCTGCTCACAAAAAGAGTGCTTAGGGGACCAGAGTGTGAAATGACTGCATGTGGAATAATCCGTTGTGGAGAAAGAACCGCGTGTGCCAATGAGCAGTTGCAGTCGTCACAGTGATTGTGACTAAAAATTTTGCTCAAATTCTCTAAAGGAGAAGTTAAAAATGAAGATCTCTGCAACAAAATTGTTTTTCACTGCCTGCTTTCCACATAGAAAATCTGGAGAATTTCCACATAGATAATTCTGAAGAAACTATTATGTAAAAGATTCTTTTCACCACCTGAACCTAAAGGAGAAGCTACAGAGAGTCAAATCCTGTTGACTGCACTGTGAATACACGTACAAGATATGCATTGCCTAGGAGGTAGACATAAGCTACATTTGCAAATTGTTCTGAGCAACTTCCTTCTCAAAGTGATGATCTTAGCACGTTGACCAGGACAATCACTGTGAATGATCCTGCATGTAGAAGAGCCAGGACTGACTTGGATCAATATTATGGAGCATTTAGGACATCCCAAAATGGAATTGCAAGGTGCTTCTGTGATTAAAAGAATTATTGTACTGAAATTTGGATAGACAAGGACTGTAACTGAGGGTAAGTTAAACTACCCTGACAGATTTATCATATTATTCTCAATGAGAAGAAATGTAAGTAATTAGATATAAATCATTAATAAAAATATTTTTCTTCTCAGTGGTCAATACTTATTGAAAACAAATGTGACTTAGTTCTGTAAGACACCAAATAAATACATCTTTGAGACTTAATGATGTTTAAGACTTTAGATGATTGTACCCTACATAGTCAGAAAATTCTTAAAGGTTTTATTGTAGCTCATCATAAAAAATTCTGTTGTTCTTTCTCTGCTTTCACCATGGATATATATATATGTCTATCAAAAGATAAAAGTGAATATTTGAAAGCTTATTGTCTGTTTATTGATCTATTTATGAAGATAAATCAACTTGATTTATTTGACTTACATCATAGACAACACTTCTTGCCACAGTTAATTTATAATTTCAGCAGGAGGTAACATAAACAACTGGATTTTTATTTCAATTAGGTGCCCAATACAAAGCTTTGAGCTCTTCCCATTTGCCAGGAACCATTTAGATTTTAAAATAGAGCACAAGAATACCAAAAGTGTCTGGGGAGAAAAATTACTTGAGGGATGGAGCAAAGATTCATTCCTACATCAGCTTGGCCTCTACACGTAGCTGTGAGAGACTGTCAAAAAATTTGAACTATCTGAGTCTTAATGGAATTCCCCTAGGCATTTCACCCTCTTTTTCCTACTGCTAGAATGGTGTTTTATTGCACAGATAAAAATTCCGTTGAGCTACATGTTCGGTTCTATCATTACCCCTTCAAATGTTAGAGCAATGAGCAGCTATTGCACTGTAGCAACCATGGGGAAAGATCAGCATTTGGTGGTCTGAGTATTCTGTTGTTGAATAGATAACTTGAAAACTTGCTATTGTATAGAAAACTTGAAAAAGCTTTTAAAGGAAATAGGTTGATGTAGTGAAAGGAGAAAATCTCCTCCTACCATAAGCACCTCCAACTGGCGGAGGGACAAATATTGAGTCACTTTGGGCATGTTGCAAACTGAGACAGTTGATTTACAGTGTATTAGCATACTTTAAATAACTTACTCAATCCTGTTTTCACATCTGCAAAAATAGGACTAAGTTAATTTTTTTTTGCTCTAAAAATGCACATGATATTTTAATATGCCTCCTTTTCCAAACCAACTTCACTTAAAATCTTTTCTGAAAAGATTTTAAACCATTTTTTTGTGTGTGTTTAAACCATAGTAGAAAAAACACTTTTCTGGTAGTTGCTTAGGGATATGGAAAAATGTTTTATAGGCTTGTGGCTGGTTGCTTCTGAATTAACAATGTTAATGGTGCAAAGCAATGTTAATGGTTCTGCAGAGTTAGGGCAAGGGAGGGTTTCACTGACCAAATGTATGCATAATCTTATTATGTACAACTGAATTGTCATGGTTCTACTTTACGAACAATGGAAAGAAGTAAGAACTGTTCTTTGTGATTTGCCATATCTGAAAAAATAAGTCTAAAATAAGGCAGATGATTGTGGTCTGAAATACTTCTCACTATTGGTTATGAATCAAGTGTAAGTGAAATTAATCCTGTCCCATCAGCATTGAAAATAAATCAGAAATTTGTCCTCCTTATCATAAACACCATTTTGTTGTTGTTCTTGATTCTTTGGGCTAATTTGTTCTATATGGCTCTTTACTTCCTTGGCCACAAAGGATCATCCTCAACTGAGCTGAAGGATTAAGGCCAAGCAGGACCAGACAGCGATGATCCTTTCCACTGACATCTCTGGACTTTGGAGGTTTATCATGATGTCTTATGCTTTTTATTATATGTTTTTGAACAAATTAATTTCCTTTACTCCTAGAAATCTGTTGGAATTAAATGGATTTTGAAGTGGAGTAATAGTTTTGCCTCTGTGGAAGTGGGCACTGACATAGTCCCAGCCTGTCCTGGGAGGCTGCAGACCAGAATCATCAAATGGTTTGGTGTGGAGCCAAGGTAATACCTGCTGGACTACAGATTATGCCTGGCACTTGAGACACTGAGGCTTCAATGAATTTGCCACCTTCCTGTAAATTCTTGGGTTTCTAATGTGGGGAGCTTGAACTGCATCTTCTCCCTTGTTGAGCTAGGTTCTCAGCTGCTTCCATTTTGTAGCCAAACCTGTAAAAGTATCTGTCACTGACACATATGTTTAGATGTGTACACATCTCCCTCTCTCTTGAAAATGTTTCTGAAAAATAAAGGTAAAGGGTAGTTCTTTGGCTCTCCTTGGTGTTCTCCAGGATAAATAAAAGATAAAATGCAAAAGAAGTGGTCCAGTAAATTTAATCATGTAGAAATGTAATTGCACAGTGCTATGTCTGTTTTCTGAAAGTGGCTCTGTCATGAAACGCCATGTCTCCATGGAGCGTTTTGCAGTGTTTTGCTGACTAGCTGTTTGGGCTTGCCACCTGCTGGTAAAAAAAATGCATAGCTTATCTCTTCATCTTCCTGGAAGATGGCAATAGTATGAAAGAGACCCAAGAGTACATGTGAATTTTTTTTTCTGATAAAATTAATTGATTTTACTTGGAAATTTTTGAGTGTAACTGGAGTTATTGTGTTTCCTATATAAAATTAATTTGGTTTTGGTGTTACTAGTTTTTGGAAAGAATACAAATCTTTCAATATTCAAAGAAATGTGCTTAATTTTTTATGTAAATTGCTAAGGCACACTTCCAACTTGCATTTTTTTTAACCAATGTAATAAAGAGGTTTTCAGAGGAGCCTGAAGAACTTCAATTCTCTGTTTCTATTAAAATTCAAGGTTTTCAAATTGACTATAGCACCTCATCCTGAAATGTATTTCAAGAGCTCATCAGGACAAAAGAAAAGGGTTCAGAGCTGAACTCAGCATGCGAAGGCATCACAGAGCATGTAGTACAGCCACTGATTTGCTGAGGAGGAGGCCATTCTTGTTCATTTTCCTGTTTCTTTTTAGAACATACAAATTCACTCCAGCAGATACAGAGTTGGCTGAATAGACACTAGGAAATATATGCTGTGGATTTCCTCCTGGAATCAAGTGTTATTGACTAATAGTCGATATTGTTTCTGTCTCAAGCTCAAGTATATAAATTGTGATGATTTGTAAATTGTTTTGTAATAGTTCTGCTGTGGTACTACCCATGTGTGTACTGCTGCTTTGAAGGCTTCTTTTGGCCTCTGTGAGCTTGAAAATCTAATGCTCAAATTGCATTACAAGACTGGATCTTTGCCATTCAGACTCGGAAGTATGTAGTAAATGCAGTAAACATACTGCAAGGAGTGTGTGTGCCTGGGGATCTTTATTCAGAAAGGTGAAAGTATCTCGTGATAGATACTGCCGCTATGTTGACTGCTGCCAGTGTTCGAAGTGCTTCGTGGTGCTCTCTGTTGGTGACAAAGCAGATGGAGCAGGAAGGGGGCAGTGGTGGTGAGGAAGTTTGCGGACAGCTCTTTGCTAGCCTCTCAGTGAGACCGGGTGCGTAGGAGGGGAGCATTTGGGATCATATTGCTTTCCAAGTGATTACTAGTAATTCCTGGCTTAGTGTTGCCAGCCTTTTTCAGGAACTAATCTCATTGTCTTCTGCATAACATGTACTTTCACACAGTACAATAATTATCAGCTACCTGGTTGCAATTAATAATTTAAAACCCTGTAGAGTGTGTGGTGTTTACTGCTTGAGCAGATATTTGACAACTTGTGAGGTAGGAGCTGGATACTGGAGAAGTTTCAGAACTGCAGCAACTGCAGGGAAGAGGAAAGAATTCAAATGATGTATAATGACTTGCAGACCAGATGCTTGAAGGGAACTTGCAGTGACAGGGGGTTTTTTTGAAGGTCATGAGGCCTATGCTGCCCAGTCCTGCATCACAACATTGTACATGCCTCTTGATCTCCATTAAACAGGGACAAATTTAACTTTTGGCTGCTTTCCCGTGAGCTGAAGTGCTTGCAAGATACATGTTAGGCCTACCCTACTGGAATACTTTTCTGTTACTTGCAGACCCCACAGTATTTTCATGTGCTTTGGCTGATCCTGTAGTGAAAAGGACCAGTAGGAGTATTCAAACCAGAACTTGGTGAATGTGAGGTGGGTTAAGGCTGAACTTATGATATAGCTCTTGCCTGTAATTAAAATACATATATGGTGTAATAGTGAGGGACTAAACTTAATTATCATGTCGACTTTGCCTGACGCTGGGACTATGGACCAATACTGAGCCTGAATATATATCTTTAATAAGGTAAGTAGGTTTAGGCCTTTAGTGCAAATACTTCCATATGAGATGTTTGATACCAGGACATTTGTGTCCATTGCTTTAAAGAGTGTCAGACTGGTTCATCTGGCCTTATAAGCAGATGTCCAGAAATCTAGACAGACTGGGAAAGCCTTGTTTCCTCTCTGTCCCTCTCCTACCCTTAGTTCTGTGAATATGGCCATACAAGGGGGTAAGGAAATCTACTTTCCCTTCTGTCCTTTCTGTGTAGACATAGGGAGCAGAAAGACATGCTGTGCCCTAGGCTTCATTTTTTTCAACACTCCTTCAGTTTCTGAGACGGTTGTTCCACAGATCTCTCTCCATTTCCATTCCTGAGGTGTGTGGGGATGAGTGATTCCCTGGAGTTCACCTTCTTTTTCTTCCAAAGCAATATAGTAAATAATTATTCACTTCTCTGATGAAAAATCCGTTGAATTATAGCCACAGCTGCCTGTTCTTAAAGATGCCTTATCCTTTGTCTGTTAGGATGTTGCTTGCAGCTGTTTGTAACTGTCAGACATTGACAATTCCAGATGAAATTTTTCATGCTTAGTGGGAATCTCAGATTAATTTTTATGGACACTTTCAGTAACACAGGGAAAATACTTTGCTTGTGCTTTTTTTTAAAGCAATGACTAAATTGTTTCTATTATGTCTCTCTACTTGAAATTTGAAATTTAAATTTTCTTGATTTTCTTTTGGTGGATATATATGTTTGAACATCCATTTGAAAATGGCCATAGCAAAACTATAATTTGCTATTAAACAGAAACATTTTTTCTGGCAGTTAAAAGGATGAAATAATAAGCCTTTTCCAGCCTTCTTTTTGAGGAATTTGGAGACAATTGAGCAGTGATGATGAGACAGAATTATAAAAAGAATGAGTACTGGATAGGGACGGAACAATGAAAGCAGGAAATGAAGAGGTCAGTCACATAAGGAACTGGCAGTAGTAAAAAGAGTGTATGGTTTCATTACTAAAGAGTTTTTCAGGATATGCATATTTTGAAGAGGTTTGGTAAATGCAACCTTAATTTTGAGATAACCTCATTTTTAGTACTTAACTTTGCAGATATAACTGTGCCAGCAACTAGTAGGTCTATGACAAACAACAGAAGTTGACCTATTAATAGGCAGGAAAAGTTACTACCAAGAGTTCTTATATATTTGAATTCATTTGAATCTTTATAGGTTTTCTGATGTTTTTCTTGCCTTTCAGTTGTCTCATTGAATCAGATATGAACACTATAATCAAAATTGCAAAGATAAGACTACCATTCTACCCAGAAAAAAATGCAAATGTGGACCCAGCAAAACTGAAGGTCAGAGCTGTACAGTAATATGATGCATAGTAATATAGGAGCAACCACCACAATAGCTTGTGCTTTAGAAGGAATCAAAACACCCTTATACTCCCTACTGCTTTACAACTAAAGAATGTATATAGCCATAAAACATATTTCAAGAATATGGTGTTGAGTTTGGATAAATAGTGGGTATGTTATTTGACCGAGGAGGAGGGTAGTTGAATGGAAGGGCTAAGAGAGACCTTGTTGCTGTTCTCACAAGGGAATATTAAACACTCCCACCTGTACCATAAGGATCTATGAGGAAGCAGTTCTCCCTCTCCTTCACTGAATGCTGATGAGGTGCCTTTGAAAGCAGTCCAAATAGCTACAACTGAAAGCCTAAAGTTTCCAGAGATTATACCTAGGTGTCCCCATAAGAACTGCAGCTCTCCAGTGAAATACAGTCTTCCTTAGAATTCAGTCCTAGGCCTCAAAGCTCTGAATATAAATGGCCCAATATTAAAGGCTACAGAGCAATGAATAGGACTGTTGAGACCAGAAAGGCAATACTCTGAGCAGCTCGCTTGTGACTCTGAGATTGCCCTTGGAACACATTACAGCAACTACAAATTTCTCAGCTTTCAGAACAAATCAACTGCTCCCGGCATATGCATCACATACTCCTGGCTCCATGGACAGGGACAAAGTGTACCTTCTTTATCTTTCACTTTAATTTAAAATCCAAGCTTTTTACTTTTAGATCAGAAAATGTTACTGAGACTATGTCTAATTTGTTTGTTTGTAGGACAAAGCCTATTGTAGCCTATTGTAGTGAGGGGCACTGCACAGACGTAGTAGTGCTTCTGGATTTAGTCTTGCTTACTAGTGACAGACACCTTAGTGTGTGTGACAGATACCTTAGTATGTGTGTCTGCAGTTTGTGGTAAAGTCCAAAATAAGAACTGTCCCTGATGAAGCAGCTGAAGTGGAGCTCTATCAACAAGCTTCTTTACTTGGGCACAGTGGTTCATAGCTCTACTTTCCAAGTCTATTAATGCATGTATTATAGGAGAGGGCTTTTTGGGTAACTTAGTCCAAATGCATATGAAAAAAAAGGGAAATTAAAGTTGTAGCACAGTGGCTGAAGCAAGAGATCAAGAATTGGACAATTTGAGGTATCATTTCTGAATCTGCCACTTGCTGTTGAGTCCCTGTGAATCCTGGCCTAAATCTTGTAGAGGAGCTTGCAGCAGCTCTTAGCTACTAATTCCAAAAGTGTACGGTCAGTAGGAGCAGGTGTGTCATAAAGATTTATCAGCTCCTACCTGATATAGTAAAATGCAACAGAATTGAAAGAGAAGACAATGAGATAGACTTATAATTAAGTTTTATAATGTCTGGCTGATTTTGAGCACTGCAACTTCTGCCTATTTATTTTATCCTCTGTTCCTCTAATCTGAAAAGAGTAGAGCTGTAAATTGACATTTAAAGTTCTGCGGGGCAACGTTTCTCATGCTCTATAAGAAAAAAATAAATGGAGCCTGCAGGGACTAAAACACTGAGGGGGTTAATTTATTCACTGCTTTAGCTTGAATATAGGTTTAAAATGTCTGCTGAAGCAAAGAACACTTGCTTTTGATTTTTAAAGTGCCAGAAATTCATATTGATGCTATGGGAAGAATACAACATAGAGATTAATGTGTTTGTGCACACGTGTCTGTGAGCACACAAGTTGCCATAATTGGGTTCTTTGTAACATACAATTCATTTTTATGGTCATTTTATTTTCCAATAGAAAAAAATGCAATGTGTTGTAAAATCTGGCATTCAGGATGTACTGAATGCTGCCAGCCACTTCTTTGTATGAAAGACAATTCTCAAATGAGTTCTCAAAATCAATTTTTTGCTCCTTTACTATTCAATTACTAGGATAAAAAAAAAAAACTAAGTATTTCCTTCTTTTAAGGTCTCAGCTTACTTCATTTACGCCTAATATCTAAATTTTTCCAGATTTTTGGAAATATAGAAGTTTAGATGTTTATCTGTTATACATATTCACAAATGTGTATTCTCTGTGGAATGGTCTTGTAATATCATAGCATCTCCCTATGTTTTAATAAATGCTGTTGCTAACTAATGACATATGTGATTCTTTTATTTAGAAAAAAATCTGGCAGAGTTTTATGGTGTGGAAGGATGTTACTTAGGGCTAAGAGGAAGCTTCAATGTGTGTGTGGTTTACATTAGAAAATTGAATACTAATCAAATAACGTGATATTTGTGATCATTTTGTGTGTTGAAAAAATCACTAAGGATATTCCACATCTTGCATAAGTACCTTTTGTTTCTTAGCAAATTTAATTCAAAGATTATAGACAGAGTCTCCATTGAACTTCAGTTTTTGGTGATTTTTTTTTTAAATACACTTTGTTGTGCTTTTAAAGTGTACCATAGTTATCACTTTTGAAAGTCATAGAATGTACAAATTCTTATACTGTTTCTGTTTTCCAAAATGCTATTAAGAGGAGATGGTTGTAAACTTGTTTGGAAAATGTCAGTAAAAGCAGAAAAATAGATTACTAAAAACTGACATAATGCTTTACAAAAAGGTTGAGATTTATTAGATTTTTTCCTCTTTGTAGGAATTCAGAGTGCAGCTAAAGAAATTGGAACATGCTGATATGTCTGAACAGACTCATAGTTAAGTTTTCAAATCATTCACTTTCTTTTCGTTAAGGTAAGGAGTATAATTCTTTATATGATTCAGTATTAACTTTCCAAAAAAAACTTACATACAGCTTGATGTTTGATATATGAAATTTGGAATGGCAGTGTAGAAGCTCTTCAGGAACTCCAGAGTTCCCAGTGGCAGTATTTTTTAAAGAAAGATTTTAACAAAATTTTCTCTGTACACAGTAGTGAATTATTGCAAGACTTTATTACAGATTAAACTTTCATTAGTGGAAGAACTGAAAAAAGAAAAAAAATTGACAGTTATGTACAAATGATTATTTACTGCCTTCTGTATCAGTTATTACATGCATCATTACATGGCATCATGTCTCCATTATTTTAAGTACTGAATGATATGGGTAAATCTTTTTTCTTCAATTGCTCCTAGTATTCTGTATTGTTTTTTTTTTCCAGCTATTCCCAAAATGGTTGTCAATCACTAAAAATGTGTGATTATTAGTTTGGTGTATCCTTTCCTGGAATTAATAAAGATCTTTATTTTGAAAGAGGATGTATGGGTATTATATAGACACTTCATTTCAGTTAGTGACATACGCACTCTCTGTCCAAAGCAAAGCTGCCAAGCATGTGTACATATTTTATATATCCCCCCAAAAGTTATAAACTTTTACCATTTCTTTCCTTAGTTTCTATTACGATCTTATTGATGAAAATTCTGATCTTATGAAATTACATTCTGAAAGTCCACAGTCCCACAGTGAAAGCCATGAAAACTGCCCTAAGTGTTAATAGAAAAGTAGTCTAATTTTTAGCTCATACCTTAACAGAAGAACATGAAAAATCATGCTGGATTATGCATGTGCTTACATCTAAACACACATTAAAATAATGTCGGCTTTTATAGCGAATTCTTTCTATGTCAGCATATATCAACTTTCTAGTGTCTTTCACTACAGGCAATACATTTGAAACAGACAGATCTATTGAACATCTAATGTGATATCTGACCATTCTTAACCACTGAGCAAATACTGAAAATTAAATAACTTTAAGCAATCATTACCTAAGAATGGTTATTTAAAGCTAAGCTATTAATAAAATCCTCTGACAGGTGGAGACACTTAGTAATATCAATTAGTTCTCTCTTTAGGTATGAAGTATTCATTTTATAAATTTATTTATTCTCTATATAAAGTTTGTTACCCCTCGAAAAATAGTTTGCTATTGGGAATACATCATGCTATTCGCTTAGAAGAATATTCCGTAGATGAAATGGACATGCTTTCAACAGTTAGGGCAAAAAAGAACCACTGGTTATGTTTTGCAAACATGAAGATGAGCGTTGGATTAAGAAAAAGATTAAGAGATGGCTTGTGGAAATCTTCCGCTCAGGTACCGTGTTTGCTATGTAGAGACAGTAGGATAACAAAGGCATTATTAGGAACATATATTTTTCTCTATAACGCCATATTTTTTAGTTTTCTTTGTTAAAGCTTGTGAATGCCAAGCTAATTTGTTTCAGGATAGTAGGAAACAGTCATTGAGTGATAAAATTTCCTTGTAAGGACTTAATTCATCACTCAGATTGCTTGGCTGATGATCTGTATGGAAGCTGTATAGTCGAATAAGTAAAAATAGCTGTGAATCACGAGCTGGGGATATTAAAATATCAACTATGTTTTTTACCCCAGCATTTAGAAAGTCATCATGTATTTGGTAGCTTAGAACAGAGACAGAGGAATCTAATTATATGTTTCTGTTGTTCTGTGAAGGAGGGCACTTTAGAAACACTGATGCAGATGCTTGAGTGCTCTGTGGCAAAGAACTTGATAGTCCAACAGATTTTATTTTTTATTTTTTTTTAATATTTACTGAGATCTAATGAAGCCTATTTGCTGTTGGGAAGGTAGCTATTAAGTCAGTCTGAGACAATCCAATGAAAAGTTCTGAAAGAAATAAATTTCTTGTTAATAAAACTAGTTTGAAATAAAAGTAATTGGAATACATTGGTAATGCTATGTGCTAGGATCTGCATCTGGTGGATGTTAACTGGCAGAAAAAGATGGTGTTTTTCACCTTTACTATATGTTTGTGATTGAGGAAAGTGCTTTTTTATTTTGTTTGTTTCTTTCATGCTTTTATTAAGGAAATAGCAATATGCCTCTCAAACTAACTTCCAATTTGTAATAAAACGTAAGGCTGCAATGTTTTACAAGCAATCATGGTACAACTGTCTACCTTTCAGTCATAGTAGATCCTTATTTTATAGACTGCCTATATTTGCTCAAATCATAGTTTTAAATTTTCCTAGGCAAGCAATCCTGCAAAATGTGACTGAGAAATTAAATTGGAGGAAGTTTTTAAGAAATCTGTCACCAGTTCCAGGTTAGTGGAGCAGCAGGGACTTGAGGAAGAAACAATAGAAAGGAGGCCCAAAAGGGGAAAATTCCCTTAGCTGTGAAGTAAAACCAAAGGTGTTCAGAAAGTGTAGCTCACAACAGCTTAAGCCGCCATCTTACAACATGTTTTGCAGGAAAACATCTTCACTAAAATACTTGTTTTTAAGTTTTGCTTGTGGCTTATAATGGATTGTATTATGAAAAGGTTAGTATAAGTGGCCCTTTTTTTTTCCTTCCTTTGAATGGTAGAAATCCCTGATTAGGCATGTAAATGTATTTCATAATACAGTGATGGGGATATGACACCATTATTAGGGTAAACTGTGAGACTGCGCTAACCTCAAAGCTGCTACCACTTCTCTTCTGGCAATATTCATTTCTACTGATGTGACCAAAAAAAGAGCAAACTGGATGGCAAATTCTGCTAGTGCCACTCCAAAGTCCTTTTCTTGGCCATATCAAGCAGTCCTTTTATTTCTGTGTATTCACATCCTTCGTCCAGGTAATGCACATAGGAAAGCCTAGTATTTTTCTTATATGTGTTCCTTTTGAGCTCTGCATTCTGCACAGAACCAAACCTCTGTATTATTGAACTGTTATACAATAGCATGCTTGGATGACTATTCTTGTAAAATAAATTTTGATGACAGAGATTTGTGAAGAATACTATATCTGTTTCTTGGTGCTGAGTTACTGTGAGGATCTATTTTTGTCTTCCTATTTTTACCTTCCCTCCTTCCCCTGAGATGCTCGAGGATTATGGTAGATGATGTAAGGCCTGAGAGAAGAGCAGCCATCCTGTCCCCATCTTTGCTTTGCAGGACACTCTGCATGTGCGTAATGAAAGCATCTTGCTATGCTAAACCCATTCCCTTGTGGGAGGGAGGGTGTGGAGAAAAAAATATGTTTAAAGTCTGTGGGACGTGTGTTGCACTCTGCACTGTCATAGACCTCTGATTTAACACATCTTTTGCAAGTCTAGGCTAATGGAGAATTCTTAAAAACCCAGTTCTTGTGACCACTGTGAAGACTAAAGATTACCAAGGTTAAGGAAAAGGATATAACCTGCAAGGATCCCTTTAGTTCCTTACAGGACCCAAAGAATAGGAGGATGGGGAGTATTCGACTGCCCTGGAGTGGAAGAAGTCATACTCCAAAAGGGAAGTCCTACAAAGTAACTTGACTATTGCATCTCACAAAGAAAGTGCAAGAACCTCTAGATGCCTCTCTCCATCCTCTCCTCCACATCTGGGGGCTGTGTCTTGGACATCAGCTGCATGGTGCTACAACTTGCCTGCTGGTCCTGGCAGTGCCATGGAGGAGATGGCAGGATGGCCAGCAGCCACTTCCTGAAGATTGTGGAGTGGATATGAAAGCTGCTGCGCTACATGGTAACATCAGATCTCATACACTGCACAGGACACCCATGCTAGAAAGTACACTCCCATACTGCCGCCTCCTCCTACTTTTCCAGTTATTGATCCAAATATGGTATTTTTTCATGTCATAAGAAAAAGAAAGGTCTAAAAGCCATTGAACTAAATATGGTGTTTCATTTGTTCAGTCTGCCTGCCTGTAATGAAACAGAAGGGTTCCTCTGTCCCCCTTCCCTCTTCCCATTTACATTTGAGTGCTTGTTTGTTTTAACACCTAAAAACCGGCATGGTATTTCATTTAAATACCTGTTCCTTCAGACCAGAACACCTGCTGGTACTGAGAGAAGTCTCTCCCTTTGTGTTACATGTGTCTACTGTCAGATTAAAATGCAGTACTGTGATTTAAAAGGAAGTTTCAAAGCCATAATTTTCCTGCCTCTCAGTATGGTTTCCATAAACACAATATGTGTGTGGTAGGGCATTTTAAAAGACCAATGCCCTACTTTCTAGAGCAGTGATTTTTTGAATAGCTATAGATCTAGTTCAAATCATAAGTATTAAAATACTGGTTTTGAGAAAAAGAAAGGAACATGTTTGAATACTTTAAAATAATAATAAGTTCTTTGCCCCATGCAAATTGTTTAAGGGAATTGTTCAATTGTTATTGTTTGAGTTTACTTGTGCTTGCTCTGAGAAGATTTGTTGCTTTCTTCCTTTGGCCAAGTAATTTTTAGAGGAGGGTTTATCTGGGGAAGATAATTTTACTTCACGCCTCCCAAAAATCAAAAATCCGTCTCCATAAAACATAATTCTCACTTATATTTAAAATAAGAAGATGACTTCTTCCATGCTCACTTCTACTGAACTTGGTTCAGCCCAGTCTTTGGATGTTTTGAGTTTGTAGAATGTTGGTGAGTTTTGAGTTTGTAGAAAGTCAAGCATCGTCCTTTGTCCATGGGCACACACCAGAAAGTGCAAGTGGCACTTTTGAATACTTCTGTCTACCTAGTCAGGTGTTTCAGGCTTTCCCCATTGCATTGAAATACTATCAAAAGCCATATAGCTTTATAAGTGAAGATCTAAGAGTGCATTGTCTGAGCTAGCAGCTATCCCTGGCAGACTGTTTTCTGTATTCTTTTGTGTGAGCTGCTTAGTTACTTTAACACATCAGTATCCTCACTTGTAAAATAGAAGAAATACTTTTGCAGACATGAATGAAGTCTTTTGATAAAGGCAGATATCCATGGATGAAGTGCTGTTATACCAAGATGATTTTTTTTTATTGCAAAAGTACAGTTTTCAGGCTTAGTACTGTATGATAATAATTATTTGAGTGTGTGGATTAAATTTTTAGTGGGAAGTATGAAATATATTCTAAAAAAAAATTTTAATGTTATGTGAGATTTAAGACTTAAAAGTTTATCTTGTATTTCAAAGATTTTTAAATGACCTTCAGACAGAACCATTCAGTGGTTTGAATATGCTAATGAAATCACTTTGCTTGCAAGATGTTTTGTTTGGTAATGAAACTCAAAACTGCTGACCGTGTTGAGCTGATGATGTTTGTCTGTCTAATACACTAATATTCATCAATGTAGTGTGTGCAGACAAAGTTCAGGTATGAATATAGATGACTAGGATTTTCTGAGAGTTCATACAATAATCTCTTTTAGGTCTTGATCTTTTTAGCCGCCTGATGACCTTTATGTTACACTGATGTTGAAAGAAAGCAGCAATATTTTATCACTTACCCCCATGAATACTAAATAATTGAGTTCTCATTCACTAATCATTTAGCAAATTAAAAATCCTCATTTAGCCAGCTATACTTGTACTGTTGTACTGTACTTGTACTGTTTCTGTATATTGAAACAATTTACTGCTTAGTGTACTGTTCAGCAAGTATACCAAAATTTGATTGCAATGTTCTGAAATTACTTCAGAGTCCAATTTTTGCTTTTTTACCTTGTTTGTAGCTGTCATTTTAATTAGTCTGATCCTAGATGAACATATGTCTTGGTTTCAAAAGAGCAGAATGTATTTGTGTAAGTTGTGAACTGAAACATTTGGATTGTTCCAAAATATAAAAATAAAAATCCTCAGAGGATTCAGATTAATTTAAAAATATCCCCCACACCTCACTCTTACTTTGATCTTGTATACTTACTGCTGTAAAATTTGTTAAGCTTGTAATTCTGTAAAATATTACAAAATTTGGACCAATCCCAACAGGCTGAGTATCTTCTCTTTCAGTTTGTCTGGAAAGCTTTCCTCCCACCATTTATTCTATGTAAACTTTATGTACATTGAACTACATTAGCAATGCTGCAAATTAAATGTCTTTGAATATTTTATCTAAGGCAACCTCAAATAATTTTAAAAATGCATTTGATGTATTTATGAAAGATTGTCAAAGATGCCAAGAACATTACCTGGAGTCTTTTAAATTACAGGTTCCAAAACTTAAATGAGTTTTCATTTAAATTGAAACATTCATTAGGAATACATCAATTTCGTTATGAAAAATAGCTGAAATAAAGCAATTTGTCTGTTGAAACTGAACATGTTATCATTTTGGCTTTAATTTTAAGATGGCTTTACATCTAAAGGGTTTTTATCAATTCCCTTGGTGGTCAAAAATTTAAATCCAAATATAATTGGGATTTTTCAACCTGTGCTTCCTTTATGTGACATATGATGAGGGAAGACTGTGGAGTAAAGGCAGGAGGCACAGGGATGAAGGAAGCTGCTGAGCTCATCTGAAGATGATTCTTTGCCACTAAGAGAAGTACAGAAAAAAAAACAAAGAGAGAGAATCCTCATTATTCAGTATATTACCCATAACTTTAAGCTAATCTTTGTCCCAGGTTTCCAATAAAACTGAGCAATGAGAAAAAACAGAATGTGATTTTCATTGTTAACTACGATATTTGTCTCAGACCCCAAGCAGGACATAAGCATTTGAGGCAATTACTTATCTGCATCTGGCTGTAAATCATGTAAAGTTGCCAGTAGCTTATAATTGTCTAGATTACAGACTTTTTTTTGGTTTTTCACTCTAATTAAGTTAATTGTAAAAAGTCAGAGATGAAGTCACATAAACAATGTATGTTAAAAATTTGTTGCCGAAGTGGGCATTTTTAACCTTTTTTGTTTTTATCTCTTCCAGTTTAGTGTCACTTTCAGATATAGAGTGGCATTTTTGTAATATCACAAAGCTGGAACTGATCAAACATACTTTGAAATGTTAAATAAATATAACTTTTGACTAACTGTGCATTTGCAGAAAAATTGATATTTTTTGGTAATGAAAATATAACCTGAGAAGCAGGGGTTGCATAGAGTCATAGAATTGTTATAGTTGGAAAAGGCCTTTAAGATCATCCAGTCCAACCGTAAACCCTTCAACACCACAGCATGCCTATTTTAGTTATATTAAAGAAAGTTTACACTACTTGGGGGAATGTGAGGGGACCTTAAAATATGAGTAAGTGTAACATTTTTATGTTATAGTGCATGTTAAATTTTACCTTTGTCCATATCTCACATTACTATCCATAAGACCAAAAAAAAAAATGTCTCCGGTTGTTACTTGTTTGCCCAGATATTGCATTTAGAGTTCAACCGTTTCTTTAAGAAACTATCAACTCCACATGTTGCTAGGTGATACCAAATCACAGTATTAATCCTTATAAAACTACTGGTTTGTGTTATTTTTATTTTAACCAAAGTTTAGTAAAAATGTACTTTATCGTAAAGACTAATGATCTGGTCTTTTGAAGGTGCACTTTTAAAGTTAGTAATGTTCCTTGACCTCTAAAAAGTTAGAACTGTCCATCATACATAAATAAGGTTAAGCATTAAACAGTGTAATGTAGCTCTGGAAGTACCCACTGATGTTGAATCTGAAAACATCAAGAAATATGACTTGTGACTGCAGAAATTTGATTCATAATTGACAGCTCAGAAAGGTCCACCATAATACATTAGAGCTTTAACAATTATGAAATTATTATAATATTTGTAATATGCTGATGTTTTCATTATATATATATATAATATATGCAGACACATATTTGGCTAAATACATGCCTATTAGATACAATGATAGAGCCCAATAACAACTTCGCAATCTGATTTGATGCTGCTTTTCATTTGCGAATACTGGAATAAACTTGTACCAATATCGCAGAGTGTCATAGAATCATTCTGTAACACTTTATGTGCGATATGTAAAACTTGGTGAAGTTTGATTGGGAGCATTAAGTAAACCAGTGAAACTTCCATATCTATATTATTTAAATTAATAAATCTTAACCTGTAAGCATAAACATGCTTTATGATGTTCCCTGAATGAATAGGTATTAACAATTATCAGGTTGTTTCCTGAGAACTGTGGGAACACTGTCTTTCTCTTCACCCAACAGATCATGTCTGCTCTGTACATTCAGAGGGGCTTTCCTGTAGAGATGATCTAATGTAAGGACAGGTGGTTCAGAGAAACAAATAATCTTACATAATTCTTAGTCTTTATCAGGTAGGCGTACTTCATCTAAATCAGGCTTTAAGGCTATTGTTTGGTCTAATGCAATTACTCATGTTTTTCACTCAGACTCCAGTGAGCCAGACTTTGGCAGCAAGAGCTGATAAGCCTTCTATATATTTTTAAAAGTGAACTGCATTGTGCTGGTCCCTGGGAAAGTGACTTCCTTGAAAATGTTTAATCCTCCCTCCTCATCATCTGTGCATGAAACTATCCATGGTATACACCGACAATTAGTTAATCAATTTATCTATCTTACCCAAGAAAGACTACTTTTTTCCCATGTGTACATGTGCACTGTGTAATGTACTCAGAAATGTCTTTTTAATTTATGCTGTATGAAGTAAGTCAAAAGATTTACAATATTCTACCTTTTTAGTAGCAATCTAGCACAGTGATTTTTGTTAAAGATTTTTCTACATAGTAAAAATAGTAAAAATAAGGGGAAGAATAAGGGGAAGAATAAAATAAGGGGAAGAATAAGGGGAAGAATAAAAATGCATATCTTCAGAATAGTTGTGAACTATGGAAAATATAGAAAAATCCTGAAAAGATGTAATTCTATTATCTGCTATTAATTATTATAAGTAATGCTTATTTGCATTCAGGTGACTATTTCTGAATAAATATGTTGGTATATTTAATGCTTCTATTCCAAAATGGGTGAAATTATCACAGGTCTCTTTTTTTTCATTGTGCTTATTACTTCCAGGCCCCTTCTGCACACCACCTGCATTTGGGTCTGCTTACTCTCTGAAGACAGATCCTTGAAAAATATAGTGTCTTGTGCTGCTCCGTAGCACCAAAAGCCTCTGTGCTAAAGAGACACTGGGGTTAAGCTTGATAGAAGATTCACAGCTCTCTGGCCTAGCTGTTGGAGTGCTGATGGGTATTTCTGCTTCCAAGCTGCTATTTACAAAGCCAGCAGAAAGCACAGAAGCCCAAACACACAGCATCATTGACTATGTAGAGCTTGGATGCTTTATGTGCAAGTTCAGTTATGATGGATTCTTCATCATGATCATGATCTAATGATTCCTCCTGAGCAATGCAGAGCAACTAAGAAAATACCCGATACAGAGAAATTATCTCAATTAAAGCCAAGTAGAGCTGGAGCTCTTTGGAAATCTGAAATACAGTTGGACTGTGTATTGAGGGTACAGTACTGAAGAAGTACTTTATTGTTTATCTGCAAAAGACTGTTGCCTGAGAAACAGAAGTGAATCAGAAGGTAGTTTTCTTTTTACTATTTATTTATTTTATACTTTATACTCAACTAAGGAGATGAAAACTAAGCATGAAATTATGCAGTTGAAATATGAAGAGTTTGATATACTACATAAAAATCAAACATAGAAGGATTTTAAAATACAAAAAGTATTTCTCTATTTAAATACAAAGGTGATTACAAGAAGTAGGTGAAAACAGGAAGATTTACAACTGGTATAAATTTGAAATGTTGGATAGCAGTTCTATTAATACTAACTATTGGAAAACCTAATCAAATTGATACTTTTTGTCAAAAAAGAAAAAGAAAAAGTAAAGGTCATTGTGCAGAATTGTCCAATGGGGACAGGATTCACATTGTAGAAGGATCAGAAATAGAAAGTGCTGTGGATTCCCCTTCCCTCATTGTGTATAGTAAAAGCAAAACTGAAGGTTACTTTTCTAAGGAACCTGAGGTTTGTTATGGTGAATTAATGATATACATATATCCCTTACAGACTACAAATGTGCATATGGACCATCATTTGAGCTGATGTCAAGGTTCTTATTTACAACCTGGAGATCTCTACAAAAGTGAGGCAAGCGGTAACTCATGTCCTGTTACTTTGACATTGCCAGGAACTGGGTTCTGAAATAAGTGCCTGCTACAAAACAAGAATCAGCAAGGCAAGTAGGGCAGGACCCTTCGGGCAGGGCAGGTACACTTCAGAGACTTGAGTCACAATCCCCATTACAACCTTGAATATAAGAGGAAGCACTCAGAGATGATAAGATCACACGAAAATGAAATCTTTGGGCATGTTCAACAGAAATCACAAAATGGTTTTGTACTGTGTTCAGAGGATAAGTTCAATACCTAGCACATGTTTTCCCTCAGTCTGAGCTTCTGTGGGTCAGTATTGCTTTGTTAACCTACTGTCAACTCTTCTGGTGATCTTTGTTGACCCTCTGTCATCTCCTTCTACCTCCAAGGAAAACTTGAACAATTACACAAAGTTAGGTGTATCTCCTGAATGCAGAAAGAACTAGAAATCTGGAAGCAAGTGACATCTTGCACTTGGAAACAGTTTTTATAAGTTCTTTACAGCTAGAAATAAGTTTGCAGTGGAAAACTTAGCAGTCAGGATCTGAAGAAAAAAAAAATGCCAAGGATAGTTCTGCAAGATTCTTCTTAAGTGTTCCTTTTTCTCCCAAAGCTTTGAAGACCTAGCAGATATGTGGGCTGAAGCCTGACATGGATGCCTAATTCTTCTTACTCAAGGAGAAAGGCTCACTAAGAGAATAAATGGTTTTTAAAAATGTTTCCAAATTTCCAGAGAATGCAATATTTTTTTCCAACTGTTTGTAGTGCTATGGACAAGGGTGACTTCTGTCACTTAAGCTAAACAAATTATTTGTGTTTTACAAAAAGGAGATATTATTGAAGGACAATTTATTCTGTGTAAGATGATATAGAGCAAGATCAACTGTGCTAGTTTTTGTCTTAGTTTCTTTCATTAGTCAGTTTCCTGATCTGAAAGTTATGTGGGTTCAAAAATATCTTCATCTGAATAAAATGTGTGAGGGCCTGTTTCTTATTCATTAGTTGAAGTACTCATGAGTCCACAGACTTGAATGTATGTTGAACCAAGCCCAAAATAATAGAGAGGGCAGTAATAAAATGAAAGTATTTTGTTTAATAGTATAATGATTATTTTAATGTTTTAGTTTTTTTCAATATTTAAGTCTATATGCAAATTAGTATTTATGAGAAATGAGCTATACCACTGCTGAAGCGTATAGCTAGTTTATTCTCTGCAATTTCAACTGTAAAATGTTTAAACAACTAGAAATACAGCACTCGCCCAAAAAAAAGTATTTGAAGGTGATGTCAAATATTCTACATGATTTGATTCAATGCTAACCTTCCAAAAAGATTGCTACATGATATCTCGCATATCACATGTCTGAGCTCAATGGTATTAAAATCCTAGTTCAGATATTTTAAACATTCTGAAATACCAAAAATTCCTATTTACCTATATATTATTATGACAGGCCTGAGCAGAGAAAATATTGTCATTTTTGTGGGAAATAAATAATCACCTTTGTTCACAAAAAAATAATCCACATATCAAATTGTTTTTTCTCCTAAAAAATTTGAAGTGGTACATCTCTAGAAATACCATAGAAAATTGAGACCTTTATATCGTTAATTAGGTTTTGGAAACATCCCAGTGCGACCTAGCTTAAAATCACATAGTATCCTCCTTAACGAAAATAAGTTAAAGAGCATTCTTCAAATTAAACAATGCTTTAAAAGAGCAGAGAGGTACTTTGATTGTTTGAGGTGAGTCCATCAGTGCTAGGTAGAGAGCCTGTGAGCCAAATACTTATCAGAGCTCCATTAGCGGTAGTTGAAATCCTTCAACTTTTGCTTTAACATGTTTGCTCAGTTTGTTTCTTTGATTGATTTCTATACCTATTGCTCCATGATACAGGGATGATGGAAGTCATCATACAATCCTCCCTCTGCCATTTCTGAGGACAAAAAAAACCCAGGAACCCAGTCACCAATATAGTTTAGGGAAAGCAGCTCTGCAGAGAGGGACCTGGGAGTCCTGGTTGACACCAAGTTAACCATGAGTCAGCAGTGTGCCCTCATGGCCAAGAAGGCCAATGGGATCCTGGCCTGCATCAGGAGGATGTTGCCAGCAGGTCGAGGGAGGTGATTCTGCCTCTCTGCTCAGCTCTGGCGAGGCCGCACCTAGAGCACTGTGTGCAGTTCTGGGCTCCCCAGAATAAGAGGGACGTGGAGCTTCTAGAGAGGGTCCAGCAGAGGGAGGACAACAAAGATGATTAAGGGACTGGAGCATCTCTTATAAGGAAAGACCGAGTGAGCTGGGCCTGTTCAGCCTGGAGAAGAGAAGACTGAGAGGAGAACTTATTAACATATATCCAAAGGGAGAATGTAAAGAAAATGGAGCCAAACTCTTCGCTGTGGTGGCCAGTGACAGGAACAGGCTTCCTGGAGAGGTTGTGGAGTCTCCTTCCTTAAAGATCCTCAAAACCTGCTTGGATGCCACCCTGTGCCATGTGCTCTGGGTGTTCCTACTTGAGCAGGGACGTTACACTAGAGGATCCCTAGAGGTCCTTTCCAACCTCAGCCATTCTGTGATTCAATGATATGTGAAATATGTGACTGTGGTGTACTACGATGTTTTTCTTCCTCATTTTCAGGGTAGCCTGCATACTCTTTACTGATCCTAAGTCATACTAAACTCACAGAAATTAAATATTTCAATAGTTAGTGAGTAGGGATTTTTATTTAGTTTTTAGAATAATGGAGACTGGGACTTTTTGTATTTGGCTGTTGTTTCTGTGGTAATACACATTCACAATAATAGCTATGAATGTGTTTTTTTTTTCTGTGTGACTATTACATCTTTCAGGAAAAAAAAAAGACTTTCATGCTTATGTAAAGCTATCTGTTCAGAAACTTCCTCTTGGATACAGCTCTTCGATGTTACACATCTCTAATTTAAATGACCTTTGCAACACTGCTAGGAAACAGGCTAATTTAGATTATTTTGCTATAGGTTCTTGACTTTTATAGACTTTCATTTGACTTCTCAGCCTAGTTGCTTTGCAGACAATTGTCTGGATAAGATTGCTAGGGCAGGTGTTAGCTGTATAAACCTACTTAGTATTAAACGTACCTATCTTACTGCATCTGACGTTGGAGATGGTACTTTGATTTTTTTTTTCAGGTTATTGTTCTCCACAAAAGACCTAATTGAAAATATATGTCATATTGTGTCTCTGGTTTCCCTCTTCTTTCCCCTCATTAATTGGACATGTATTGTGTTTGTGTGGGAAGGAAGGAGGCCCTACAGTGATACAACAATATTGCTGGGAAAAGAACATTAAAATGGATAAAGGGATTTCCTAGTGGTATAAATACCTGCACACGACCTCCCTGTGCTCTGGAGCCCTTCTGTATATGTATATGCAAGTAAAAAGAACTGGAATAGAGTTAGTGCTGCTCTTAATCACGCAGGAACTGTACTCTCAAAAAATAGGAGAAGGTGACTCTTTGTCTTTAACCTGTTCGAGGGTATGACTTGCCAAGCATTTGCTTCATCTGATACCTTTGTACCCTTGAATTCTGACTCTTCTTCTCTGCCTCTGATAATGCATCACAGCGCTGCAGAATGCCTACCAGTTTCTAACCATGCAACCAATGTTGTGTCTACAGGTACTTCTTAAAAATACTACTACTCTTCATAACTTTTCGTTGGTAGTGATTTTAGATGATATGCGATCATCTGTTTCTGCAATTTTTTAAATATTTGGTGTCAGTGCTCTCTGAGTTTAGGACTACTTTCAGGAAGAAACATTTTCACAAGACTGCATAAATGAGTGAATCAAGAACATCCAAAATGTTTGTATATCAGCCAATTTGTTACAGTATTAGGCTAAGAAGTATATCAGCATGCATAGTACAGATGCAAAACATAATCAAATTTCTGTTATGATTATGTCATGATATGTGGCAAATATAATGTAAAATAAATTTAAAATTGTTTATTATGTAACCACATTTTAACATAATATAAATAATTTAAAATAGAAAATGTGTTTAAAATAGGTCAGATTTAAACATAATTTGGAGAATCTCTCAAGAAGGAAAAGAATGCTTTCCTAAATATGTTATTTAGAAAATAAAGACTAAAATTTAAATGAAATATTAAAAATAGATGAGAGAAGTCTTATATCTGCTTTGGAACTTCATGTGATTTTATATATTAACTAAAAAAGTAATAGCAATATTAAGATAGCAGTAGTGTGATAGGACAATATAAACACTAAATTATCCCCTAGAGAGAGAATTAGTGTTCTTGCTGACTTGAATCCTTAGAATTGATATTTTGGAATACAGAAGTTATTGATGGTGCATAAACTTTCAAAAATATAAAAAATATAGCCAAGAAACCATCCTTCTGCTGAAATAGATTGCTAAGACTTCAGAGGAAATACTTCAGTGCTGAGATGTCGGAGCTAAGATTTTTTAATAATATGAAAAAGCACCAAACTAATGTAAACTTCTAAGAAAAAATGAGCTTTGTTGATAAAACAATTCCATGTTTGTTGAGTGGTGGTGGTAGGGAATAAAACAGTTTGAATATTATGTTTTATTAACTTTATTTTATTGACAAAAAAAATGTGAAAGAATGTGGAATCATAACTTATTTTAAATGTCAAATCTCTTTAAAATGCATGTGGTAATTCTACATCATAAAATACAGGTAAGTGTACATCTGGCTAAATAATAACTAAATAATCCGTGCCATATGGATAATGTTCTGTAGAATACTAAAGACTTTTATTTTTATGACTTAATTTAAATATCCTCATTTTTACCACCTACTATTAAATTTTTTTTAGTACGTTATAAATGTCTTTCTTATGCCTAAAAAGGATATAGTCTATGGATTACTATTTAATAATAGAAAAAAAAACAGTAAACACTTAGATCTTATCTGAACAGGAAAGTTTGTTGTTTTAATTGCTTTAGTATTAAGGTAATCTCTATTTTAGGGACATAATAGCATAAACAAGGCCATTAGAAAAGACTGTGTCAGTATACATATGTCTAAACAGGACCTTTTATTGTTGTGATTACTGTTGTAAAAGCAAAAATCTAATTCCTAATTATATTGTTTCAAACAACTACAATGCGTGCTCTGATGTATAGTCTTATGTATCTGAATGTTCACAAACGTTATACTTTAATCCTACTTTTTATAGTTGTTTTCAAAGATAACAGTATATATACTTCTTTTATCTGATTATGCATGTAAAATAGCCAAATTTCCAATTTTTTATTCAGAAAATCTTGTCTGATTCTCAAAGCATTACACGTTAGTGAACAGAAATTGGAAATACACACTTTTCCCTTTGTATGAAATAGAATTGCTGAGTTTTGCTCTCCAAAACTTGGTGAGTAGAACTAAAAGGGAGTGGATGGTAAAGCAGATTTTACAGAATCTCTAGTAATGGAAATAAAGATTTTAATGAAATGACATAACCTATTCATTGATTTTCTTGATGATGATAGTGAAGCCAAGTTCACTGTTCTGCATCTATTTCTACTTCTCTTCATCAAATTTCTGCTACTTGTTTTGCCTCTTAGAAGAACCTGTGAAAACAATGGAGGTAAATTCATTGCCTTCCTAGATATCTGTGTTCACACGAATATTTACATGGCAGTAGAGTTAATCAGGTTTTTTTTGTTTGTTTTATATATTACCTAACAAAGTATTAGCAGAAAGTACTTACGTTTTATGAAAGATTAACCAAAATGTTTTATGCAAGATTAACCAAAGTGGTACTTGGAAGTTGGGTGGAAACAAGAATCAGTCTCCTGCAAAGATCAATGTTTCCCTTCCTTACATAGCAGCATGTCTTAACTGTGGTTATACATGCATAGATTACAATAAGAACAATATGTCAAAAACAAGTCATGACTAATATTTGCCATATCTGAAAAGAGATTTTGCTTTTTATGCTAACAGTCACATCTGGTGAGGCATGGTCAAGTGTTCTGGACTTCCAGCAGTGTTAACTTGACAGTTGTGGAGTTAAATGTTTAATATACGCACAGAAAAACTAATTAAGAAAATGTAGTCTACCTTTGAATTGAAAGGCTGTATCTTGAATCCTCATACATTTTCTTACCAGTCCCGTCTGTTTTGTCTTTGATCCAAACTCCTAAATGCTCCCATGTCCACTTTGCCGTGACAACTTTGGGAAACACATCAGCAGGTCTTCATTACTCTGTACCATCCTGTCATTATGGAAATCAACCATCTACCTATGGGGTGATGACAGGTAAGTGAAAGACCCTCAGCTGAGTGAGCTGTTAGTACACTGTTTTGGTCAGTTTTACTTTGGAAGGATACGTTCAAGATATAGTTGCTTAAAATGAACACGATTGAGGTTAAGACGGTAGCAGAGGTTGGGAAGATCGGGGTTAGTGCCCAGTTTCCCCAAAACTCTGCATTTCTAGACAAATCATGCAAACTGACTGTCTGAAATGGTTGAAACAGTACTGCTTTTTGTGTATATGCTTTGTCTGGTCAGGTGATCGTCTTTGTGGAACCAGGACTAATTTACCTAAAATGACTGTGTTTAGTGTATTGGAGCACTAATCTCCATGGAAAATTCTTGATGATTAAAAAAGGAATAAAATGATAAATGGTAATAGAATGATAGCTGAATTAAGCAGATTCTATTCCATCTGTGACAGGACAACCATTAAGTAGTAGTATATGTGAGAACCCAAAAAAACAAATATAAGCTTTTTTCAAAAATTCACCATTTTTTTTCCTCATGAATCTTAAGACATTCAGTTAACTGTGATTTTCAAACTCTGTGAGAAGTCCTGACCTCTTTTTCTGGAACGCTCTCAGAGAAAATGTGGAAACACTTGAAAGAGTGTTTTCTAAAGCCCTATTTTGTATCTTTCTTTGAAGATTTCTCATGGCACAAAAAGTGGCAGTTTGCAGTTGATAGGTAGAGCTATTATAACCATCCCCAGGCTTGGAGAGACAAATATCAAACTATGATCAATGCTGTTCTTGTTGAGTTTACTATCCTTGTTGCTTTATTTTTACCATAAAAACTTAAAAATAATCCCTAGAAGTCTTGTGTTTAGGATGATTAAGTGTGTATAAGTGAGCATTAACGTTGTAGGTGCATGGTTTGTTTGTTTGTTTGTTTGGCAACAGATTAAACACATTGAAATAGTCTCCAAGGACAGAAATTGTTTCCTTCAATATATGCTTTCCCCACACCTCCTAAAGCAGTATAAAGTGCTTTCATATAAATGATTGCAGACTTCAACACCGGTCCAGATATGTTAGCATCCTGCTCGATTTTACATTTCCCAGGATGAAAAAGAAAGAGGAACTGTTATTCAATGTGAGATCAAGTAGCAGTCAATAAAACACTGTGGTCAGCTAGATAAGCCAGCTACCAGAAAATAATCATGGCTCAAAGCATATTCAAATTTCAGTTCAGCATTTTATTAAGAATGAACCAAGTATGACAGTAAGTCAGCACAGATGAAAGCATCTACATTGGGAACTTTTGAGGGATGGAAAACAGGCTTTATTCACTATGCATGCTGTCCAAATGTTCCTATTTCATTATCTTTATTCTGTCCGTTCAAAAGTTCCTGGCATTATTCAGATCCCTGGGAGAAGTCCATAGAATGGGTATGAAATAAAGAGGGTGCTCAGAAGTTTACTTTGTTCCACTCCAAAATAAATATATCTACATCTTTCTCTTCTCTTTTGACACCCTTACTTCCTTTTTAGGCATCAAGCCTGCAACTCCAGAGATGCTGTCAGCAAGTCTCTCCCAGAGTCGCATCTTACAGACATGCAGCATGCCCCATCCCAGTGTAGTAAATGGCGTCAGCACTTTACAAAGCAAGTCTTGCTTTAGCCTTTCCTTTTATTCTTTGAGAAAACCCTTTTGTTTGTGTGTATGTGATTACAGTGTGTGAAGTCTACAAAATATTTCAATGGGGCTAGAACTTCCTGCTCTGATGAGATAAGGAAGGAGAGGCACACTGATGAAAGTGCAAGTTCCAATATAATTTTTTTGTGTCATTTAAAAAATAGAGAAGGTTTTCCTGAAGATGTGGAATTTATTGTCTACTACAGAAGGGTTCATAGTAAACCCCACTAGAAGGATTAATATTCCTTTTTTATCCTCAATAAATTTATATTATTTTACTGTTTACAAAACTTCTCTGTACATAAAACTTTTAGTAAAGGATAACCTTGACTCCTAGGTTCAATTTCTTCATTAAGTCTGCTGTTTGTGAAGCTTGAGATGGTTTTATCCTTGAATATTGTTTTTCTTTCTTTCAGTTGGAATGAATTCTGAATATATTGTTTTTCTCTGAGCTCTTATCCGTGTGTTTTCTTGAAAAAAATAGTGTTCTAAAACTAGAGCACAAGAGCATCTTGTCAAGCTTCTGATAGTATTTACATGAAAATATTCTTTACACTTAAAAAAAAAAAAAGAAGAAGAGAGACTGGCACATTCTAGGTGGCTTAAAAGTGACATAGATCCATCATCAGCCTCATTGTGCCATACAAAATAAGGCCCTGGATTGTTGTTTGTCTAAGTCTGAATGATTTATCATATTATTTGAGGGCATCTCAGTTTGCCTGTCAAATAGGATTCCTGTGACTGTTGTTGCACGTGGTTCTTGTTCTATTTTCACATACAAGGATGGAAGCGAGACTGGATCTCCAAAGTCTTCATGTCCTAAGTATAAAAGATTCTGTGCTCTAAAATATTACAGACCTTAATTCTAAGATGATGAAATCATGTTTTCAATCTGTAGAACAAGTGAATAATGATAAGTTTTTTTTTTTTTGATTGTTTATTTTTTTTCCAGGTAGCCTGACCCCTTGCCTTTATAAATTCCCTGAACATGCTCTGAGTGCTGGTTCTTGTGCTCTGGGCCATGGCTTCACTCCCATCCACCAGTCCGTTCTTGGAGATGATCCCACAACCTCAGACTTCAAACAGGAATTCCGCAGGAAAAACAAGTCTGTTGAAGAGCCAATAGACATGGATTCCCCTGAAATACGGGAATTGGAGAAATTTGCCAATGAATTCAAACTGCGGAGAATTAAGCTGGGTATGTGTCTTTTTTGTCAGCTAACAAAAACCCAAAATAATCAAATGAGAGCCCAATTATTTCTGAATATTTTATGCTCTGTTCTGTCCAATTGTAACTTTTATCCTGCCTTGCACTGCCAAACTTTCTCCACTCCTAGAAGACTTGTGCAGAATTAATAGGCTTTTCACAAGTTAGAATCCAGAAAGTGACTTTAAATGTTCTTGATATTTAAATTATTTCTGTCTTTCTCACAAGTGGAAAGAAAATTTTACTGTTTGTTAAACTACATTAAGTTGCATTTCTACAGTTTAGGGCAGTGCATTTTCTCTCTCTTATATGCATTCTCTTCCCAGTGATGCTTTCCATTCACATGGTGATGAAATGTCATTTTAGTAGACAATACGGATAGCCATGACATCCATGTAAAACCTTCATACGACAGACAGCTTTCCTTCCTCTTTTGTTTTCTCATGTCATGATGTTGCAGCAACTGACTTTTCATTGCTATCTGATAATTGCTGAGGACAGTGTTAAGTTGCATTGCTTTGCCTGTTTTCTCGTGAATTGTTGACCTTTCCTTGGGCTATCTTCACTAAAGGCAAAGATGGACTGAACACTTTCTCATCTATAGAAACTTTCTCCCTCCCAGAGAAAGGTTGAAGTGCATTGCAAGCCAAAAGTCTGCTCATCCTTGAGCAGATTGAACTATATTGAAAAAAAAAAAAACATATGGTACTGCAGATTCAGACCTTTTATGAAAACTTGGTACTTTAAATTAAGTAAGTTGTAATTTTAGCATTATATGTTAGAGCAATAGGTTACATTGTTAAAAAATAAGGTATCCTACAAAATGCAGTTTTATAAATGTAGAAAAAATATAAAGTTTTTAGAGGTATCTATGCATTACCTTGACAACAAGGAAGCTGATATCTTCTATTTACAGGGTAAAAAGAAGATTGAGAACAGAAGTGTACAGTTTGAAATAATATTTGTAGCGTGAGCATTTTGCTGTATATCATGACCATTGGAATGATTTGCTAAGACAAGATATGAATCACTGCAATTGTTACAGCATCTTGATCCTCAGTTTGAGTGGGAGCCAAACTTTCTCCAAAGTAAACAAATGGCTCAGGGACTGTAACACTGGGTCTAATGCTCTGATAGAGAAAAATAAAATTGTCTAATCTGAGATTGAGCTTTAGGAGAGGACAGACTTAACATGTGCTATGAGCATGAAAATGTGAGATGATACAGAGCTGGTGCAATTGAAATGTAGGTAAATAGCCAGCTCATGGAGACATTCACTGTCCAGAGAAGCTTGGTCTATCCTGATCCAGAGGAAAAAAAAGGCCAAATTCATAAACACTGCAGAGAGATATTCAATTCAGTGACTGGGGAACTGCTCTTTAAGAATTCAATATCCTCAAGTAAGCTGCAGCAGTTTCCTTACCACTTCATCTTACTCATCACAACAAATAACATGAGACCAGAGATGCAGGTGAGTTTTATCTTATTGCCATCACATCACCTGTATTAGTGTGGTCTGGATACTTCTGAAACCCTTAATCTCGGAGCCTGTGAAACACGCTAACATCAATAGAATGACTCAATGTAGCGCTGAAGTGAGTTCAAAATCAGCCACAGAGACCTCTGCAGAAAGGTTATCCTTGATGCTACAATATGTACTGATTTTAAGAGTTAAGGATGAAGGGAGAAGTGTCTTAAGGAAAGAAACCCAGAGCAGGAAGCTGCAAAGTGACTTTTTCCTCTTCATTTTTGACAGGCTATACACAAACTAATGTTGGAGAAGCACTAGCTGCTGTACATGGCTCTGAATTTAGCCAAACTACAATTTGCCGGTTTGAAAACTTGCAGCTGAGTTTCAAGAATGCATGCAAACTGAAATCTATCCTGTCCAAGTGGCTGGAGGAAGCAGAACAAGTAGGAGGTAGAGATCTGAAAACCTCTTAAAATTAATTTGTATTTACACTTGAATCCCTACATATGCTGAAAGACGAATACGTATCTTCCAAAGGCTTATGTGTTATCAGCTTTAAATTAGAGGTGTGCCAATAGCGTATATTAAGTTTTGGTATGTTTTAGGGTGAGCAAGGAGGAGTAAACAATCTGTAATGCATTGAGGATACAACATTGCATGGTTCTCCTTCCGCTTGGATCCATTCTAGCAAACCAGTTCCATTTCTTAAACATAGGGCAGATATACATTTCTTTAGGATCTACATTTAACAGAGTGATGAGATTCTTCACTAGCCAAGGACTCTTTGCTCCAGTCCCTTGGGCTATGTGATATGGCAGCAGGAAGGGATTTGAACTCCACTTGAAGTGATGCTCTCTAAGCCTCTGACAAAGAATAGTATGGCAGAGAGGATTTGGATGTGACCTTTTGCCCCTGAATGATTTCCTTTCCTGTGTCCACTTAATTCCCAGTTCCATGAAGAGTCCTGGAGTTCACTGGGAAAGTGTAGTTTAGAAGAAAGGTTTCTGATTTAAAGGAAATGGGCTGTTTTAAAGTACAGCCCTTTCAGCTGCATGAACTGGGATGGAGGAAAGCAGTATGCCCAGAGGTGACAGTGAAAGCTATGAGTGCAAAGTGTTCAGCTGTCATAGGAAGGAGCATGAATTACCTTAATGCAGTTTTTTGGATGTGCCATGATTTTCAACTATAGGAAATGTTGTTAACTAGATCTTCTGCCATATGCTTCAAATTGCTTTGAGACAAATTTGGAAAATTTCTCTCCACTATAAGTGCCGTGCAAACCAATGTGGTCATTGCAGAGTAAGAATCATCTAGAAGGCAGTTGCAGTGGGTATCAGCTACTGACCATGAAGACACAGGTTCATGCTTGAGCAGCAGGGAAGATAGCAAATTCCAAAGACTGAAGGGTAGAGGGTTGAGGTTAATATATACATCCAAGAATGGTGTGGAAGAGGCAGATAGGACTGGAAGCCAAGGTTGAACTTCTAAGGTAAGAGGGTGAGATAATTGATGAGCATGGAAAAGGATTCCGTATTCCTTGCACCTATCCCTCAGGGAAGGAGGAAGGAAATGGGGGTAAGAGATAGGGCTGTTTGGGTACGTAGGCATATGAGTGCAAACCTGTTGTTACTTGCAGCTTCAACTAAGGTACGCCATTTTACCTCATGACCCTTTTTACTTGGAGTTACAACAGCCATCCTAAAGAATGTGGCATCCTAAAGAATTAGGATTTAGTGCTACTGTGTGTGGTGCCTTTTTTACTTGGCAGCAGCCTCTATTGCACTTTCTTCTGTCTTAAAATAGAGACATCTTTTTTTCAGTGATAACTGCACTGTGTTTGCATTCTCTGCAGAAGATAACTGCATGTTTTGTTTATTGCTATTATTTTGTTTTGTTTTTAACACAGCTTTATACAATGAAAAAGTTGGAGTGAACGAGCGGAAGAGAAAGCGCAGAACAACCATAAGGTAACAAATATTTAGACTGCTATATGTTAGAAATCCCTTTGGTTAATAGTCTTCTTTTTCCTGTTTTTTAGTACAAATGTAATTTTTTTTAGCAAATTTGGAGAAACAATTAATTTGAAACATTCCAGTGGAAAAAAACAAACAAGAAAATAAAATAACCCCCTCTCCCTGCAAAAAGCTTCCTCATAATACATACACTACGTTTTCCAGTTGAAGACTTCGCTTCATATAGGGCATCATATTTTAGTGTGAAAAATATTCTAACCATACCAATTCTGCCTTGGCTTTATGATGTCTATGTAGTGAATAGTGTATCAGAGCACTCGTCTTCATTTTGTGGAAACTTTGCATTTTACTAGAAGAAACTGACCTATTCTGACATAAAATTTTGTTCTGGTAAGCTTGAGGAAAAGTTTGCTATGTACCCCATCCCTATCTGTCATTTGACTCCAAATTTCTGAAGAAGCACTTTCTTGAGATAAATGGAAAGAAGGAAACTATTATAGGAACATTTTTTTCTGCATCTCTGATGGCCAGCATCTACCAGGTTTAGCCTCAATTCCATGAAGAAATTAAGTAAATTGACAAATCATATTACAAAAGCAAGTACCAAATAAGCAAAAAAAGAACATGATGAAAACAATAATGTCGTATTCCATTCTCCTTTTAGTACTCCAGATTCTTATCTTTAGCAAAGGTATTCACTAGCAGAAACTCCAAGAAGCTGTGGTATTTATCTTAGAGGAACAGTGCCAAGCTCTCACCTAGTTTGTGTAGTATGACCTGGATAAGAGGTCTGAGTTTAGAGTTCTTTAAGTGCTTTTCTTTGGCAAAAGGAGCCCACTGGAGACTGATGGTCTTCAAGTTTGTACGTTCTGATGAGTTTGTCAACAAACTGCTCAACAAACTACTGAGGAAATCAGTCCTCATGTTAAGCATTTTCTAATTATTCCTACTTTATCACCTAAGAACATTGCACTGGCAATATTTAATAGCATCAAGATGACCCTGACATAGGCTATGGAGGGCAGTTTGAGACCATTGCAGATACAGTAAGAAAATCCTAAATATTTCTTTGAAGGCTTCAGTTTGGCCTCAGAAGAGAGTTCACCTTTGCTGTCATTTATCTGAACTACAGCCCTACTGTTAGCTACTTCCAGTAGATGTTTGAAAGAAAATTAGAAGTATAGCAGAAGTCCAACTAACTAAATTAGGTTAGTCATACCCTGAGAAAATCTCATTAATTTGAATGTTTAGAAACTTTTTTCCTATTTTTATCAAAAAACAGAAGAAAGTTAAAAATGATGATGAGTCTGTATCTCTGTATATGCAGGACATCATACTCTTAATTCGCTTTGCTAATCTTACCAAATATTGTAAAATAAACCAATTAATAAACACGAATATATTGCAGATGAAATGACAAAATAACTAGGACTCTGGCAGATTGTTTGTATATTTTTATAATGGTAATAGCTGCACTTCATCTTCAGAATCATGCAGAAAGTGCCCTCTTGTGTCCAAAGAAATAACAGCTATTATTGAAGCTGCCTTCAGATGCATTCTGTGGTTTGCACAGCAGCCTATTGCCGATACTCTTTGTTTTCTGAGAATATGTAACGCAGATAGGGAAAAAAAATCAATTTGATATTAAAGAAAGTCTAACTTGCTCAGTTTAGTAAACCATTCAATTTTGACCACTGTTGACTGTGAGGATTATATAGGTCAGGACAGATCTTTACAAAATGTACTTACTGATAAAATGTATTGCCATAATCCCTGTGATAGAAATAATGCAATGCCCTATCCATACAAAATGAGATGAAGAACACAAGAGAAAAATGCCATATTTCTCACATGATAACTGATAGAGCTCTTCTCGTTTATAAACACACAGACTTTCAGAATCACAGAATGGTTGAGGTTGGAAGGGACCTCTAGAGATTCCCTAGTTCAACCTCCCTGCTCCAGCAGGGACAGCCAGAGCACGGGGCACAGGGTGACATCCAGGTCGGTTTGGACGGTCTCCAGAGAAGGAGACTCCACAAGCTCTCTGGACAGCCAGTTCCAGTGCTTTTTGCTTCAAATCAGGGCAATCCAGTTTTACTATAAAACTGTAAGAAAAGCTAGTTAGGTGCACATTCTCCACTTTCCAAGGATAGCAGGTCAGGTCATTTTTCCTCTTTTACCTTATCCTGGTTGGCAGTATGCATGTGTGTGCATGTTTGTCAGTGTGTACCACTTCCTTCAGCCAGACAGGATCAGGGTTGCCTGTTAGCACAACAACTAAGAAGTTTCTCTAGTTCATACACAAGTAAATTACCCTAGAAATATGTGTTTATTGGACTCCTACAGCAAAACTGTGACTGAGGTACAATGTGTGTCCAGCCTTGTTCAAATTCATGTGTTCACATTCATGTCTACTCCAAGAGAACATCACGAAGCACAAGCCAAGAGGCATGATTCCTTCTAAAACAACACCTAAGTTTATAGCATCTTTCCCTTTAATTTACTCTATACAGAAACTCTCTATATTAAACTGATATGACATTAAACTGTAATTAAAAAAACACAATGTAACATACTTTAAACTTGATGAGTTTTCATTTGTTTAGCAAGAGAGAAAATAATCATTAACTCTAGTGCTCATAGTTGACCCTTCTCCTGAAATGTGTCAGAAAAGATTTTAAAGATGAAATTTTATTCCTTCATCCAGTATTGCTGCCAAAGAAGCCCTAGAGAGGCACTTTGGAGAACAGAGTAAGCCCTCTTCTCAGGAAATTATGAGGATGGCTGAGGGGCTCAATCTTGAGAAAGAAGTTGTGAGAGTTTGGTTTTGCAACAGAAGACAAAGAGAAAAAAGAGTGAAGACAAGTTTACATCAGAACACCTTTAGTTCTATTATCAAGGAACATCATGAATGTCGGTAAAACTTTCTCATGCTTAGTTGTAGATTTCTATTTTGTTGTTTTGTATATTTTCTAAATACTTTGTTGCCTTAAAATAAGAAAAAAAAACATGGAAATGACTTCTTTTAAATTCAGATTGAGTTGATTCATATACAGTATGCTGTGGAAGCTTGATTTTATTGCTAAAAGTTGGAAACAAATGCTATTCCATATATTTAAAGAACTGGAGGTCACTGCTTCACTGCAAGGAACTTATTATGCATTACTCATTTAGAAGTAGTGTGGTAATGTGTTAATGATTAATGGAGAATTCCAAGTGGTTTATGTAACCATCAGGAAGCAAAAGGTTTGCTTCCTGATGACATTGCTGACAGCCTAGTTATGATCAAGAATGTAATCTACTCACGGGATCTTGTAGGAATGCCATCACTGGATCCCAGAGAGCCAGGAGAGGGCAGGCACAGGAATGCAAACAAGGTCTTTCTAAAGAATGGAGAACTTCCAACTTGAAACAAATGTCTAAATCTGAGAAAAGCGTTTTAGGTAACTTTGTTCACGTTCAGGATGGAGACTTTGGAGATGTGCCATAATTGCTGTCTTAGAGTAAAATAAGCTTACCACCACTAAGGTGTCAACACACTTCCTAATGCATGCTATGTCTCAGTGTACCCCTTGACTGCCAAGTAGAAGTGACATTCCTTCTATTCTATCTGTCCAAGATAACTGTTGTTAATTTATTGTATGTCTTAAGGTTTGATATGGCTAGAGATTTTATAAATATTAGCTATAAAAATAGGATACAATTTACCTTGTGTTAGTCTAAAACTCAGTGGTCTGAGGGGGAAAAAAAATAAAACCAGGGATTTTCAGGGTTTATAATACTTAGGGCTCTCTCTGTGCTCTATTTTTCCTGATTAAATACATGTGGGGACACACCTGTACCAAAGATAGAGTGCATGAAGCTACAAAAATAAGGCCCTCATGCTCTGAACTAAGTACCCACACAAAGAACATTTTTCCCTGTGACCTCCCACTTTCTTACACTCTACCACATAAAATGATAATCCCTTATTTTCCCCTTGCTAGCCTAGAGGAAAAAAAAAAAGTGCCAGAGCTCCACCTATCAGGAGGACAGACATCAAGGAATTAGATTAATGATTTTAGTGCCCACCAGGGATAGATTACCAAGTCATTTCATCAGCCTTGCTCATTGTTATTAAAATATTCTATTACCATATATGTATTTTAGACTGTTTTCCCAGGACTGAAATTAAGAGAGTACATAGAAGTGATAATCACCAGATAAATTTTATTTTTACATAAAGCAGACCTGATGATTTTAAAAATGTCTAGATAATAGGCCCACAGAAAGCAAAGCAGTGTTTTGTTCAAGATTGCTGAAAAAAGTGTGTGCAAGTTAAGCATTCTCACTCTAGTGTACATTAAATTATCTCTGGATAGCTATTACAGCGACCACAAGCATATTCAGCTGTGGAAACTAGGTTCCTGAATTAAGAAAACACATTTTTATGACTGAGTTGCATTGTTATAGCCCTTTAATTTAGAAGAATTCTTAAATTTAATAATTCAAAGGGGAGAAATTATGCTATATGCTCTCTTCAACTGTTCTCCTCACTATTATAGCTTGTTACAGAGAGCAAAACTAAGCATTATACTTAACCAGACATGCTGTTTTGGCAGATAATGAACTTTTTAGAAGGATGAAAGATAAATACAGTTCGAAAGACAGGCATTCAGTGAATAGTGACATGCCTCTGTGTACCTTATGCTATGTAATATAGTGTTACGTATGTCAAAACTACTGTCATATGTGCATTTTATTTATATTCTAAGTTATTCTGTTGATTAAAAAAGTCTTCTTAAAAATGCTGTGCGCCTGTCCTTTCCCTTGCTCCCCCAAATAAAGTATTCCTATGCATATGGTACTCCAAGTAGTGGTCTGCAGTTTTAGCAATACTCTACTTTTATTTAGTTGCATATTTTGCTGATTCATTCTAGCATGTTACAACAGTTTATGCAAGGGCAGACTTATAGTAAAATCGTGATTTCCATTCCTCCAAAAAGGTTGCATACGATGTTATGGTTAATTTCAGAAGCATGTCAAAATAAATTTGAAAATGTCTTATAACATGCTGCACGACTGTAAAAGAATGACAAAAGGCTAAGTGGAAGGAGAGGCCACCATATCGACATGTTTAGCTGTTTCCATAGAAATTCAGAGTTGATTTTTTTTGGGGGGGAGGGGAAGTGGAAGGAAAGCTGGATGCAATCAATTTAATGTGTTGCAGCTGCAGTCTTCAGACTTAACAGAAAGTGGTAATTCCGATTCTTCTCTAGGGACAACTTTTAACTTTTTTTCAGTGAATTACAGCAGCCACGTACTCTTGACTGAGAGAAGAAACGATGAATAACCATTGAGGGGCAGACTGATAAAATTGGTAGTAAGATGGCGGAGGTGCCTATTTACATCTGACTAATACAAGCCACACTGTTCGTCTTGAAGACGTGTGTTTCTTCTTGATCTTACTTTTCCCATGGTTAACTTTAGGCAGTGAGTTAGAAGCAGATAGAGGACAATGTCAAAGACGTTGTGCAAACGGATTCATCTGTGACTTCAACTGTCTCCTGTGTGCTGTGTGGAGTTCTGTCCCCCTCCCCATGTTGAGGATGAAACAGCCTTTAAGATGGTCCCAATAAAGGCAAAGAGGATGATTGAAGGCAAGAGGAACAATCGATGACTCTGCCTCTCTTCCAGACTGAACCTTATGTGCAGGAAACATTATAGAGGTCTACTAAATCAGGAGTTGTGCCTGTATCCAGACTTTCAGTACAGTTTCACTGTCTTGCCTACTAGAAGAGTGAGGAGCTAATTTGTGAAGAAAGCTTGAGAAAAGAAAAAAAAATCTATGGAACTCCTTTGCCAGAAAATACCAGTTTCAAAAGTTACTTACATCTACAACTTCACAGAGGAGAAAGCCATTCAAAGTCATTGTATAGGCAGAAACTATATCTGGCTCTGGAAATCCCCTAAATAGAAAGTAGAGACTGGAAGAGATATTAAGGGGAAGAATTATCTTGTGCTTATCTTGTTCTCCTTTTTCCCCGAGCATGTTTATGGAACAGAGCTTCAGTTGATCTAGACTGTGGTCCATTCCAGTGCCAGGCACTTTTGGGCATATTACAGTTGGACTTGCTAGTGAAGGTCTATTCCAACCGTAATGATTCTTCGATTAACAATCACATTGCTCATGGATGGAACAGTTCCACATTCAGCTGTTGTTAAGGTGTCAATATGGATAAAGGAATAAACAAAGTGCACACTTGACTAAAGAACGATCACAAAACTTGGTGTTCCACTAAAATAAAATCAGTAATGTTGTGTGCCTACCTTCATATTACGATTTCTTGTTCAATGCCGACCAGCAGTACCTGGTCACTCAGTCAGAGGTAAGAGGAGATGCAAATTTTATCAGAAAGTCTTTGCTGATCACAGAATTCAAGCCACAGACAACTTCAATAAATATTACATCACTCTACAGCTCAAGCTAAACAAACAAAATAACCAACCAGGATAATGATTAGGATTCTAGAGTGGATCCCCAAAAGCTGATGAGCTTTTTTTGTTGCTTTAAGATTGTATTTTAACATTGCCTAAGGCAAAGAAAGGAGAAATACTGAGGAAGAGCATGGAGCTGGTACAAAGATTCAACTCTCATAATTCTGTTTCTCAGGCACTAGAGCTATCTTAAAGACTTCTCACAAACAAAAGTGGTAATTAGATCAAAATTTTTGTGGAAGCTACAAAGCCACATTTGGGACAAAAGTCATACCTTATACAGGTGCAAAGAAAGATGATGTGCAAGACTAACCCTACAGAGGACAGAGTCATTGTAGAATAAAAAGACTTTTATTAATTTTTACAAAAGCTTTTTTTTAAAAACATCATACCAGAGGTATGCAATATATAAGGTTACACATTCCTACCCGCTGCCTCACAGATTCAGAGTTTGTTGCTTACTTCCTCCAAGGAGAAAGAGCACCTGGATTTCCACGTCGAAAACCAAAGGTTCATCTTTTCATCTTTTTTTTTTTCCCCCTTTTTTTTTCCTGCTGACTTCAATCATAAAAAGCAGATGGTGTGATGACAGTAGATTAATAGAGGTTATAGATTTCTACTACACTTTTTCTAGCAATGAAGTCTCTTCAAAGAATTTGTAGCTCCCAGTTACCCTTTGGAAGGCATTTTGCTTTTCTCCTAAAGCCAGGTTGATTGCTTTGTTATACGTCAAGGGGTCACCCCGCTAAATCAGTGCAAGTGAGGGCTGAAGAGCTTCACACCACTGAACCTGGGAACTGCACTGTCAGACTTCATCATTTATTTAGAATATCAATAGTTCTCATTTGTTTAGCCAGATGTCTTCCACTTAAAGATAATGTCATGCCAAGACTGTTTAGAAACCATAGAAAAACCCTCACAGAACCAGAAGAGTTTTATTATAGTGCTTTGATAAGCAATTATCATGTATCATCAAAAGTCGTTCTCATGACAAAAATTGAGATATAACTTATCAATGTGATCAATTGCATCTTAGTAAATAATACAATCGTGGACAGCTATTTCTCATTAAGAAATACTGTAAGATATATATACAAATGTTGCTTCAGGCAAATGTCCTTTTTGCAAGTATGCAAACGGCATTTCCGAACAAGTGCATTTTTGAACTTTCGTATGGAGTCCTTTCAAGAGCTCTCAGTGTTTTGTATCTTCTTCATAGTTTACCCACCTTTCAAAGACTCTTTCTGAAAAAGTCACAGGGGTACAAGATTTATATACAAAAAGGCACAGCAATTCTGTTGAAACTAGCTATGTTACAGTACAATAAGGTTCAGTCAGTGCCTTTCATGCAACAAAGTTCACTAACAAATTGAATCCTTTTCCAGTAAAATTAACTGCGCAAGGACTGTATCCTTGTCCTTCAGTAAATGGAACAATCAGCTGTTACTTAATTCAAATATACTACAGAGACGTGAAAGAACAATGTAAAATGCTTTTCCTTTTTGCCAAAATTTATTAGACCTTCAAGGATATTTCTCATCAAAATAAAATATTTTTCACCTAGAAGCAAAGGTAGTGTTTCTTTTACATTAAGAGGGCAGACTAAATTTTTCTAGCGCTGTTTTTATAATAATATATTTTATATAGGTGCTGTCCTAGGAGACATCACCACCAGGTGCAGAACAGCCAATTCTAAAGAAATATGTAGAGCTGAGATTAGAAGAAAACCTTGAACTCAGAGGTCATATTCAGATCACTTAAATGATGCATCATTAGAACTAGATCCCTATTTGGCCGAGTGCTTAGAAATACTGCACACAGTGGACACAAGAAATGTAGTTCTCCCTGTCAATTGATTCAAAGTATTCTCTTCCCTCCCCAGTATCAACTTCAAGTTGTTATTTCTGAAGCTTCAGAGTTTTCCTAGGCTTCAGTTGCATTGAAGGAATATTTGCACTTTTACAGTCTGCAGCTGAGCAAGAAGGCAGACCACACAAGGCCAAACTAATCCACTCCCAAAGCCTTGAGCTGCCGTTCAATATCTTCATCTGAAATAGTAGCAGCTGTTGATGTGGATGCAGATGGTAAGCTTCTGGAAGCTGATGGAGCTTTGGCCATCTAGAAGACAACAAAAGTTTTCTTTAGTGAAAAGAGTTTTGAGTTGTGACAGCCTGACTTCTACAACAAGACTTTAAAATAGACTCCTAGAATAAACTACTAAAAACAAAGAAAAAGAATGAAGAGCTACTGAGTGGAAGAGTCTTCTTACCTTTCCAGAGATTTCAATTCCAATCTCATCAAGCACTTGGTTAACAATATCCTGGCTTTCTTCCTCTTCATCTGACGCATCAAAAATATCATCCAGAGTATCATTAACTTGGAAGAAAAAAAAAAAGCATTATGCCAGAACAGATTACAAAGATAACTGATACTTTTTCTTTCTTTCCCAGAGTACAGCAATAATACCACTAAGACAAAGAAAATGTACGTCTTCTCATTTCTGCTTTGCAAAACCTGTGAACATTGCTAGAGGAATAATGGAGTAGGGCCTGACTGCTTTTATAAAATGGTTGGTTTTATCAGTTATTCAGTTGCTCCATCTTTCCTCTTGATTTAACTTTAAAAAGAGTAAAAAAAAAATCCATTTCCTCTTCCTCCAGAGGAGTTAAAATTGTTCATTACTCAACTAATTTCTGAATTACAAAAACCCATTTCTGAGCTGTTGAGTTGTTAATGTCTTGCTCAAAAATACTGTTCTGGAACTACTAGGACCAACACAGCGTCAGGGCTGGGAAGGCTGACTGCACCAAGAGGTTCTGCATGACTTAGCCAACAGACATGCAGTTGACTATCTCAGTTGACTGCAACAACAAAATCACACACAAAAAAGTCCCAGGTAATACTTTCTCCTTGTCCTCCAGGAAAACAAACAAACAAACAAACAAAAAAAAAAACCCCACCACTTTGTGGTTTAAATTTAAAAAAGTAGAGACATATATATCTATATCCATATATAGATATAGAATATCTATAGAATATGGCATCTACCTAGATACAGATATATCCCCCTAATGCCATATTCAGAAAGCTGAAATGATCAACAACCTCTAATTTAAAGTCAAATTTAAGTCTGGTCACCAGTCCTTGAACAGAAAACATCAACAGAACTAACTGCAACAAAAGTTAATTTGTCAAGTCTCCCTATTAGTTGTGCTGATGTTTTGAATCAGTGTCGAGCCTTCTCCTTCCAGAAGGTTCCTTCTAGGGATGTATGATGGGTATTTTGCATGTTGCTGGATGGAAATGGATTTAAGGCTATTGGAAAGTCTAAGACCCCATCCTTCCACAGACACACATTGGTTTGATTGCTCTTCACTTACCGTCAATTATCTCATCAATATTAACTGTAATCAGCGCATTATTTCTAGCCTGGTTCTAACCCTTCAAATCGCCGTGATCTGAAGTTAGCTATTAATTAGAATGCAGAACTTACTCATTTCTTCAGTCATTTCCATCTTCATATTCTCCTTCTGGAAATTCTGCATGGTTTGTAGTGTCTTCTGTGGATCCATCTTCTTGTTAACTGCTTGCATTGTCTAACAATATAAAAAAAATAGTATTAATCATACAATGAGACATTAGTAAGGGCCAACATATGCACACAGAAAGATTAAACTCTTCTAACAAAGGAAAACTGCAGACTCAGTTTGGCCTTCCTCGCCCTCTTACATTCTGTGAAAGCTGCAGATACACAAAGCATGAATAAGTACAGTCAACACTTATTAAGAAATACTGCCGTTTACTATATTAATAGGTATGCTTTTAAATATATGCATCCTTCTTTCACTGCCCCTCTTTTCCTGCCTTTTTATGAGGGAAAAGCTGCCCAATTCTAATAAAAGGAATGGGACAGAATTTCCTAACATGTAAACTACATATTTTAAAAACATAAAGATAAAGGGCTGCAGGTTTTTTTCTCTCTCTTCTGAATATGTTTAAGTACCTGAAGAGGGAATGTAGGTAGGGGCCCAGCTCTTCTGAGTGGTGGCCAGTGACAGGACAAGGGGCAATGGGTGTAAGTTGCAACACAGGCAGTTCCATCTCCATGTGAGAAGGAACTTCTTCACTGTGAGGGTGCCAGAGCCCTGGCACAGGCTGCCCAGGGAGGTTGTGGAGTCTCCTTCTGTGGGGTCTTCAAAACCTGCCTGGATGCCGCCCTGTGCCACCTGCTCTAGGGGATTTAAATGATCTCTAGAGGTTCCTTCTAACCTCAATCATTCTGTGATTCTCTCCAATAAACGTTAGTCAAAACAGTCCATGTAAGTACCTGCTGTGTTTCAGAAAGCACCTCTTTTCTGAATTCTGGTTTACCATCTATTTAATATTTTACCGACTTATCTCTGTGATTAGTTTGTGACAGTTTGGTTTTAAGACATTTAATCCACCTCTTTGTGGGCTAATTCTGGAAGACAAAGATTGCTGCAGAGCTCTTAAAAGAAACCTGATAAAGTTCTAGTAGTAATTACTTTCTGCTTTAATTTCTATTTATATTACATTGTTAACATATTTGGTGAGTGTAGCTTAGACTGTAATAAAAGCAGAACTTGCCTAAAATGTGTGTTAATTCTGTGCTCTAAACCTTGAGCTGAACAATCCATTTTGCTTAAAGTAAACTCCCTACTTACCATTTCAGGGAAGTTCACAATTACCTGACATTTTCTGGAATCTTTTATGATTTAAGATTTGTAAGAAAGAAATGCAATACTCTTTCGTTAGATCACAGACAGTGAGAATGACAGGGAATTCCTGACTAATTCTTTTAGAAATATAAGCTGCTAACTACTGACTTACCTTGCATGAAATGTAGAAAGCTACAGTGACACACTGCTCTGATTTCTGCAAGAAGCATACTCTACTTTTTTTTTTCCCAGCAGCTTGCTTGTGACAAGCAAAATTATACAAGCAAATCACTTTTTTTTTTCTCCTTTGTCTACTACAAGAGTTCTTCCACTGGCATTACACTTCTATTGTGCAAGCATTTCACAAGATTTCTAACCCAATAAAGTATGTTTAACTAAGAGCTAACTGGCAGGACTGACTAGATCAAAGTTTCCTATATGAATCAAATTACACTTTCCTACTGTATCCTCATTGTCATTTACAGCATTAAGTTAATTTCATCCCTTTGGGGATCTTACACAAAACAATTCACTTTTGCAAGCATAACCTTAAGTTGCTTTCTAATATAAATTATTTTATCTTGTAACAGCTTACTTTTGCTGTAGTTGACATAGCTCCTGCCATCTTCATCTGAGAGTTCATCACCTTTGTTTGGGTTGACATAGAGGTAACTTTAGAGCTAACAGCATACGTTCGATTTTTCTGCTTTCGAAGCTGCACAAGTTGCTTTGCTAGAACTTTACAGGCTTCTTTGTTACCAGTCTTAGCCATTTTCTTTATTTCTAGCTCCTATTAAGAAAAAAAGAAAAAAAAAGATTAATTCCACAGATTTTTCCTTCATACAAATTCATACATTCATACATAAGCTGTAGCAGTCTAATAAAATTCTGGAAATTAACTATTTTGAGACACACCTGTGAAGTGATATGAATACTCTTCCTGGCTTTCCTAGCAGAGGTCTCTATAAAAGAGATAAATAAACACAATGCTGTTCTGCTCTCACCAGGAGAGGGAAAAAAAAAAAAACCCTTTATGAAAATAAGAAATTCCCCAAAAGGCTGTTCTGCAAGTTTTTCAAGTTATACATGTGAAGTTACACATGAACGTGTGTGAACATTCAATTCCACATTTAGGTATGGAGTAACATTTCAAAAGAAAAAGAAAAGCTATTAAGGGCGGCTAACTGCTTGGGACATGACTTAGAGTAAAGCTGATGAATGCAAAAATCTATTTAATTCATGGTATTCAAACCATAGCATCCATGAAATAACGTAGAGCAACTTAAATGCTCTATTTGCCCACATAATATTGCTGGACTCAACTTGGTACATAATAAAAGCAGTGCAATTTTTCTGAAACAAGATGCTCCAACTGTGCACCTTAAACCTGAAGCTGAGGACACTGTCTGCTTGCAAAAAAAGCAGACTTATTTACTGATACAGGGAGAAACAGTAAGCTATTTTCACTGGAGATACCATGGCAAAGTTTGAAACAAACAATTCTGCTAACTGGAATTTTTCAGAATATGCATTTTGATCTGCAACATCATAATGCAGACTTTCTTCACTGTTTTCCATTTTCAACTTTTTAAAGGGCAGCTTACCATACTAACACACTTCATCTATGGCTGATCATGCACTTGATTTTGCCAGTAAGCAGAAAGAATTTATAAAAACAGCATTGTATTTCTTGAGGGGAATATACTTAATACAAGAGCACAAACACTGAGTTTTCTTCACCTGCACTGGTAGTCCAGAAAGCCGTGCTATGAAGTAGGTATGTTGCTCTGAAAAGGCAAGTGCTGGTCACCAGAATATACAAGGCACCCATTCTTAAGAGTGTTAGCTTTACTACTATGAAAGATCATGACTAAGTTTACTATAGAGATTACTCTGTCATAAGATCTTTTCCAACAGTTCGTAATTTCTGAAGGGATATATCATAAATACGACTTTTAACCTAAGGAAGTAGCAAGCAAGGAGTGTGACATTATTCAAATATTATAGCCTTGAAATATATGCAAAGCTTGTAGTTAGCTCAGAGGCCACAGAAACTAATCTCTACAGCATGCCAAAAATATTATTTCCAATAGCTCAAATATTGTGAAAGATGGGAAAGATTTGTTTGCACACCATAATTTTAAGAATCTAACACTAGAAAACAGTGATTTTGTTAGTATGATGAAACATCTAATTAGTATTTATAACCTTAACCTCAAAGCGAAATACAAACCAACATCAACCATTGCAGACAATTGTAGCACAGGAATTAAACGTCTATAGATAGTGGATTTTATTTAAAATTAAGAAGAATTTGAATAGTGAGCACCATGTATTATTTCCTTCTTGGAGGTTTTGTGCAAGCCTATTCAAGGCAGTTACATTCTGGGGAAAAAAAATATCAAAATTCACAAGTCATGTGAGGTTACCAAACTGAAGCAGAGCTGGCTGTACAATTTAGTAAGGTATTTCTACATGTACGATAAATATAGCAAAGTTCACTCTTGGAGTAGTATCTGCTGTTTAAGAAAGATGTTCTTTCCATGAAACATAACAAAATGTTCAAAATTGGCTGGAAAGCTTTCTGTCCTTTTTCATCTAAATTACTTCTGAAAATTTGTACTTGTTGCCCGTTGGTACTCCCTTCCTGAACAGTGGATTTTAACTTCTAAAACGATGTATTTCTCTATATAGTCTTTGTCCTCATTTCTAAAAAAAAAAAAAAATAAATAAAATAAAGGCCAGAATATCTGAAATAATTTCCTGTCATGAATAATCAGAACTTCAAGGAGAATCTTCAAGAAAATTAAGGTCTTCCCAGAATCAGGATACGTCATTCTGAAAAAATGCCTTACTTACTAGTAACCTATTGCATCTTCTATGTCCAAGGCTTAAATAAATAACTAATCTCAGAGGCTTTTTTAATCTAAATTCCCAAATCCTGCTATTCATGTGACCTGCTGCCACCAAAAACCACATTAGTAGCAAGTGAAACAGTGACTGGATTTGCATAGCTATTCCCACAGTCTGAGCATGTCTTCAGACATCAAAACACACCATCTGCCACAGCAAATTATCCACTTACACTGTCGCACTGGTGTGACAACCCTTCCACCAAATACTTGAGAGCTCACATACACAAAGTTCTACATAAAATCTTAATTTAGGCAGACAGTTATAGGAAAGCCCTACAAAAATGAAAAGGACAACCACAACCAGCTTCTGGTTATCCCTGTGGAGTTTCAAGTACTTTCTTCCATTGAAGAATCTTGATAGCAATAAAAGTACTGAGCATTTCCATAAGGCTTATAAATCAGTGGTCTAGTAGTGGAAAACAAATTTATTTGAAAACAAAATAACCACCTGAAGGATAGAGAATACTAAGGAGAGGGAAGAAAAAGAATGTCATGCTTTTTAAGCAAAGAACTAATTCTAACTTTTATTAGGTTAAGATTGAAAAATGTCTTTTAGATGGTATTTTTTTCCAGCACTTACTGATATGCACAATTTTAATAACTGAGATAGTAAGTGTGAAGACAATTTTTTCAGGATTCAGTTATACATTGAGTCATACCTCAGCACTTTGCAAGTTTTCTATAATATTGGAAGGTTTTCTCGTTCTCTGTTCTACTTACCAGTTGTTTTTCCTGTTTTTCAAGTGCTGCTCTGTCTCTGGTAATAGCTCTCTGGGTCCCTCTTAGCTCTCGATTCTGCTCCTTTATTATATCTGTAACAAAAACATTCATAGTTGAGAAAAATTTTCAGTACTGCATAAGCATTTGGTCTGCTGAATGCTCTGCAGATATCCAGCTCATACTGTACATTGGGCAGTTTCCTTGCATTTGAAATGAACAGTAATGCCACTGGTAGCTGACTAAATCCTGGTATTTCAAATACATGAAATACTGATAAAATTAACTTTTGTAAGTATGCACTGTTATTTTTCAACAATATAGATCCTATTCAGTAACAAAAGAAAAAAAAAAAAAGCATTTGTCTTTGCACTAGAGCAAAGTGCAAACTAAAGCACATTTCTTTGTTCCACAGCAAGGGCCTTAATCACACAGCAAGGATTTTGTGAGCACACTTTTCTGCAGGTTTCAACTCTTGGCAACAAGATACTCCCTGTGAGCTCAGATCTCTGCAGCCAATCAGGCCCAACTGCAACGGGGAGGTCAGCTGACAAAATATTTTATCCGAGATCACAACACAGTGGGGGCATTGCTAAGCCCAGGAAAACAGCTAAGATACTTCTAGATGCAGGCCCTGAATGCTGCTTTTCTCTGTTTTTATTCTGTCTCAATGACGATTTTTCTCCTCCACAAAAGTTTGGCTCAGCTTCAAGTCAGGCTACAAAGCTGTGGTGTTCAAGCCGCTTCCATTAGCAGATGTTTAAGTATAAAAATAGAGACCTTACGCTTCCCGACAGCAGCCATGGCAAGCCAGCCTGAACACGGCCTGTCAGGCGAAACCTTTCATTCCTCAGGGGAGAGGGTTTTTCCCCCTCACTCTTATTTACAAAATTACTTACTGGTAAGACCCAATACTTATTAAATGTAACTATTATTTACAGTATAGAGATTAATCACTCAAACAGCCTTCAACTTTTGTTAGGCTTTACAGCAAGTGTTTTGGCTGTTTCTCATGCACAGAGGTAACAACACGGCAGGGCACTGCTACTTTATTTAATGGGGTTTGTAACATGTGAAAAATCTACTCAAAAAGGTTACTATGAGAAATGAAACCACAATGGGTAGCCCTGCTTTTTTGTTTTTAAGGCTAGTTTTTCTAGAAATAGAAAAGAGGAATTCACACTGTCCTTTCCCAAACAATCAGGGATATTGTAAAACATCTACACCTGAAATGACTCCAGCCTTAACGGCTTCCAGCTGAAAGCCCCCAAACTTCCGTGGCATTTGAAAGAGGAAGACATCTACGTGTGAACCTTTCCCTCCTCATCCATGAATAATTTTCAGCCTAATAAATAGCCACTGCAAACAAACACTGTGATACTGAAAAAATGATGTCTTTTTATGGTGCTCTTATTGTTCCTGGAACTACAGGCATGACGTCTCCAGGAAGTGCACGAAGAGCTTAGAGGTGATACACAACATAAAGCTGGGTCTTGCAGACCGGCACAGCAAGAGTGAATCACACAAGTGACTCTGAGGACAGTACTACAGGCAAGTCATTTTAAGGGGGGATAATGGTATATTCATTGCATAGCTGCATGTAAGAAAATAAAAGAAAAATGTAACTGAGTTAGGCACAAGACCACCCTCTGTAACGCAAACAGCCTCCCAGAGACCCTTGGGTGCAGAAAAGGTTGGGAAGCAGGAGTTTGGAGACTGCGGGAGCCAGAGCTGTAGCCAAGCAAGGGGACATCGAGGTGGGCACGATGGACACCGTGCTCCTCCCTGATCCCGCATGGTGACATCCAGGGTGAGCATGAAGGACACCGTGCTCCTTCCTGATCTCACATGGTAACATCCAAGATGGGCACGATGGACATCGTGCTCCTTCCCGCTCCCGGCGGCGGGAGCCTGCCTCACCACACGGGGCAGGGGGAAGGCGAGAACTCACATCCCAGATGGAGCGAGGGCCAAGCTCCTGGCCAGGTTCGCCCCAGAGGAGCGCAGAGGATTAAGGCACGTTTCCAAGCCAGCCCTTGCGCTTCCCACAGCACCTCCGCACACTCTGGAGGAGGCGCCTCCGAAAACTGGTTGGGCAGGAGCCACCCAGCAGGGCCAGGCCCGGCTGTTGTCACCCACAGCACCCACGTCACCAGGGTGCCGTCACCCACGGCGTCCACGTCACCGGCTGTTGTCACCCGCCCGGGCACGGGAGATTCCTGCCCTCTCCCTCCTCCAGCTTTGGCACCAGGCGGGGGAGGACACGGGTGGGGGAGGACACGGGCGGGGGACACGCGCCCCGCTGGGGCCACGCTGCTCTCGGGGGGGCACCCGGGCGCGGGGGTGCAGCCTCGGGGCTCCTTCTCACACGGGGCAGCCCAGGGCGGCCCTGCTGCTCCCCGCCGCTCTCGGGGGGCCCCGGCGGCCTCCTCCGCGCACAGGCCCGGGCGCCGCCGGGGCCGGCGCCACAACCGGCCCGGGCGCCGCCGCCTTCCCGCGCGCCGCGCTCACCGTCCACTGTCTTCTTCTTGAAGAGCGAGGCCATGGCGGCAGCGGGACCCCGAGCCGCCTCCGCGGGCTCCCCGCCGCTCCTCCGCTGAGCAGGAAGCGGCGCTGCCGCCGCTCCGCCCCGCTCCGCCCTCCGCCCGCACTGCCCCGCTCCGCCCCGCTCCGTCCCCCACTGCCCCGCTCCGCCCCGCGCCGTCCGCCGCCCGCGCAGGGGCGGCCCCGGCCGCGGGCCGGCCCCGCCGCCGCTGCCGCCGTCGGGCTGTGCGCGGGCGG
>JAUBOD010000953.1:617320-631722 GCA_032353885.1 Nothura maculosa
TATAGAATAAAAAGAGTAGCTGAAAATGAGTCAGTGGCAGTGCAATTAAATGCTGCACAGGTTCTCTGCCTTGCTTGCTCCGCCTGATTTTGTACTTAAGTCATTGGCTTGCTGTCCACTCACACTACATAAATGTAATCAAAATTAGAAGCTGTTTAATATGAAAACTTAGTAAGATGGAAATCTGCAAGAAATACAAATGGAGGCAAAACAACTAAAAATCCACAGCCTCTCTTGTACCACCATACAGATTGTGTTCCCAAAGACACAGAACTTCTAGTTCAGCGGATGCTAAACAAACGTATTGTCCCCCAATAAACCCTGTTTAAACTTCCCCAAGGTCCACATCAGAACCCATTCTGTAAGCACATTCTAAAGTCCACTCTGATTTCATTAAGTTGCTAAGCTTCAGCTGGGCTGTTTTATGTACAAGGCTTCAAAATTAATGAATGTCTACTTTATTAAACTAGGTTTCCTTATCCCTTTTTCCAATAATACTTTGCTTGGGTAAGGTCTAATTTATAGGGTTTTGTTTGCTTGTTTTGCAATTGACTTTAAGTTTCTGGAAACCAGTAGTAATATTTGATAAAATTGTTCATAATTTTAAATATCATTTCCGAGATACAATAGAAGTTAAGGGAATTTCTCCATAGACTCCAAAGGGAAGAAGATCAAGACTTTACATTCCTGGAAGATGTTGTCTGGAAAGTCTTTATTTTACAATTCCTGAGAACACTGAGGAAATGGTCCAAAAGGAGTGTATAAGAATCCAGATCTTTATATGGGACACCTGCACCTGCAGAAATCCAACACCTGTTAATTAGATTACCAATGGAATAAAATCCTGAGGGTAATCTCCAGAAAAGTAATGCCATTTCCAAAATCTAGGAGATTTTTTTAAAGAAGCTTGCAGCTTCCAGACTAATTTGTGCTTTTTTTTCCTCTTTTCTCTCTTCTTTCTTCTTTCTTCTTTCCTTTTGCTTTTTTCCTTATCCTTTTTCATTTTGTTTCCTCTAAATCTGGAAGAAGAATTTTCTGTGCTAAGGACTTGGCTTCTCCAAGAAAGATAGTGGTAGCTTTGTGTTTAGCTTTGGTGGGCTTTGCATGAAGTTCATATTCCCTTGATTTATGATGCAGACAGATAATTCTACAAGATAAAATGTACTGTATCTTAATTTGTGTGTTAGAACCTCACTGTAAATTTATTGTCTGAGCCATTTCCCTTTCATAAGTAAATTGCACTAGCTAGTTTTATTGCCATTCCCAAGGATAAATCTTTGATCTGTGACTTTTCAGGCACTGTATCTCTATTGCCCACCTTTTTATTACAGGTAGGGGATTATTTTTTACTGTCTTCCTGGGGGTCCTGGCAGATCCTTTACTTGTATAGGTTTGTGCCTTCTAATTTGTATGCTTACTGGAGAAGCCTTGTACTAATAAGCTTTTTACATACTGTTTGTATTGTTATGTTTTTTTCATATTACATGTATATACATCCCACTTTATTATAGATTTTTTCAAACTCATTGACTTTTATCCTTTAGGACATCTATCATGTTCTCAGGCACCATGCATAACTTCCAGTGCTATTAAAAGGATTTGTATAACATATAGTAACAAAAATGGAAATTCAGGAAAAAGGCAATCAAGATTGTATTTGGTGATAGCAACAAAACCAGGAAAGCCCTGGTGGAATTATTGTCTCCCCCATTTGAGGTTTTGCTGGGAAACAAAAAGAACAACAATAAATGCATAATTACTTTTTGGCACAGGACTTTTCTAGAAAGCAGTTGGAATAGCAGAAACATCTGTGAAAATGCAATGGATTGATTTGTCTATAAAAATAAAAAGAAGCTTTAGATATGAGAATTAGAGCACATAGCTAAAGCAATGTGCAAGAATTACAAACAGCATAAAATGTAATTGCAGCACTTAACAGTTAATGCTGTGGTGCCATAAATGCTCGCCAGTACCACATTCAGTAGATTAAGCTGTTTCATTTCTCTAGCAAGATCGGCAAATGCAGTAATCGTTCTAGCTGCTGCTTGCGTGCAGCTGTCCCAAGATCCAGAGAGTGCTCCTTGCCACCTTTGCGAGCCTCTTCTCTCCCGGGGAATTTGTTGGAGTTTTATCCAAGATTGATGTTAATAGGTGAGCCAAGGGTTGCCATGACAATCCCAATTGTTTTAAACTGTAGCTTTTGAGCTACTCACACCACTGCTTATAGCAGTGCTTCTAAAAATTTCTTTAATGTCTTTATTAGTAACAGAGAAACACATGATGCAGGGTGCTATCTTGTGCTTTCTCGGGAAAGAAACAGGGAAACAAAGTCTGACTTTCTCTCTCTGCCTTGGATTGTATGTACAAAGGTCCATGAAAGCTGGGTTGCACTTTGAACTCTGCAGCTGTCTGTGTTAAAATCATTTTCTAGTGTATTTTTTTTTTGGTCAGTATTTGTTGGTTTCAATTATATTTATGAAACCGGAGACACTCCCTCTGGTGGCTAATTTATCACTTAACGTTTATTTCTTACTTTTTGAAAGATGGTCTCTGTAGTCTGGTGAATAAAAATATCTGGCAAACACAAAATGTTGGTGCAAATCCTATTGGAAATGTAGTAATGTTTTTCAACTTGCATTCTGCAAAAAGCGATTAGTGGGATAATAATGCAGCTGTTTTGAATGCATGCACAAACTTGATTATTATAAATTTACCCACGTATCTCAAACATGACCTTTTACCCCTAACAAATCAGCTTAGCCCTCTCTTGGCAGAAGCTGCTAACGTTGCTGAAGGTTAGAAGAATTCTAGCATAGGTTAAATGCAAAGACCGCCTTACATAGCTTGGCTATTCTGTCTTTAGGTAAAATTCATAATATTTTAGGAAAATAAAGAAGACACTGGTTTTATATTATGAGAGAGAAGGGAGAGAGGCTGAATACCTTTTTAGTTGAAATATCTTTTTAAGCCTATCTTGTGATAAGGGAAATTCAGGTCTTTGTAAAAATAAAACGAACAAACGAGCAAACAAAACACCTTAGATATCAATCAGCAGTAAATTTTCTCAACATTATCTCTGGATTAGAGCACTGCAGGTGAGTTTCCCTGCCAAGCAAGCCATTTTAACTCACTGGCTGCTTAGAGCAGTGACCTGATATTTAACAGTATATATGGAGCTTGCAAGATTTTTTTCAGAATCTTTTAATATTACAGTAATATTTTCTCCTTCTCTACCCACACCAGGTGTATATATTCAATTCCTTTGAAAAAAAAAGCCTTTTAATTTCATATGCAACTATAGGTGTTTCTGAAGCCATTTTAAGGATCATTTTCCACAAGAAGTGATATAAACAAAGTATTCAGAATCCAGTATTTTTTGGGATAGCCTCTGTAATCACTTCAATCTGCCACTTGTGATTTAATTGCGATGCTGTTAAAACTTTCAGATGGTGTTACCCTGCTGTCCCTCTTTCTGTATGAAAGCACTTAGAAAATTGAGTATTTAGAAGAACTATGAGCATTCTTTAGAGTTTTGATGACAACTTTCATAAGTTTTGTAATTTGAATGTTTTTCCAAAAGGCTCAAGTACTGGAATCAATAAATAGCACTAAGATTTTTGGCTTTCATTCAAGAATAAGTAACATTAAGAAGCACTGTAGTCCATCTTTGTGGAGAATATTGAACTGATTGTATTCTGATGATTCAAAAGTGAAAAGTCAAAGCTAAATAATCCCAAATTTCATGACATTTAAACTAGTCTCAAGAGTTTTGGGAGCAAGGTTCCTGATTTTCCTTGTTCTGAATGCTGAGGTTTGGAAGAACTAAACAACATCTGCTGAAAATAAAAGTGTGATAGAATTACGCTGAGCAAGAGAAGAACTGCTCCAAGTTCAGAACCTTTTGTTGACCAAAGGATACATATCTTTCTTTTTTTTCTATGATGCCTTTGATTTCAGTTTTAACAAATGTGTATTTTTCTTTCTCTGACAAACAACTGATACTAAGCCAAATTTAGGCTTTTTGTGCTCTCTGTATTGCTTACCATAGCCATTCAAAAATTAGACCTTGTTCCTTTCCACTCTCCAGAGGGAAACAGTCATCGTATCATGATTTGAGAAATATAATATGCTTTAAAAGATAAATTTATTTCTGCTATTCTGAGTGATAGAAACTTAGTTTCTAGTCAAAAAAAGAACAAAGTCCTTATGCTGCCTCTTGATTCAAAGCACTAAGGACTAAGAAGAATTTACAATATAGTTAGATTTGTTGTAAAATTGTGCTGTTTTGCAGTGATGTAAGAGTGGGGTTTGCAGTTCAGGTTTGCTAATTCTTTCAGCACGTTGGAATGAGCTTCCAGTCCTGCATTTTTTTTTTTTTGCACATCACTTAACCTGAGACAAACTTAGTAGTCAGAGTATGTGTGTTTGTCTGTCTGGGAGGCTTCCACATCATGTTGTCAGTCTATCAGTGAATTTGAGCCAAATTCGGTAAAAGGGTTGGAAATTTCCGATAGATTGAGGGTTTCAGGTTTAGCTTAATGGTCTTTTCACAGGTTTAACAACCTGTAAAAAGAGTGCAGTCATACAGTGCAATTTCCTCCCTTGTGCTGTGGTCATCCCACAGCTTAGGGGAGATTAACCCAGAATCGCCCAGATCTACAAGGAGAGAGAATTAATCATCTCAGCTTGGCCATTTTATGGGTGGACCATCAAGCTGCCTGTAAGGCCACCAGGTTGCTAGCAATGGCCAAGTGGAGATAGCAAGAAAGTGTAGCTACTTGGTAGGGAGAGGAGTAGAGAGTTTGGGATCAATTAGTTTTCAGACTGATAGTACATTGGGCCAGAAGTGTGCAGGGAATCAGGCCTCATAGATTTTGATTTACTAACAGAATTACGTGTTTTTTCAAACCTTCATGCACCATAGTAGCAGTAAAGATTAAGAGAGAGAGCTGAGAAGGAGGCATGTGTGGACTGTAATAAAGAGATTCATTTTTCTTTTTATTCTTTTTCTCATTATCTTCGCATTCTCACATGGGACTTGCTCAGTGAGGCTCCTGCAGCGAAAGAATAAATTGCTGTGAACTGATCTTCTGCTTTCTTTTTAGAAGGAAGGAAAGGAGGGCTGAGGAGTGGGGGCCCTCAACCTCAGCAATGAGAAAGCCTATGCAAAAATTCTGTTTTGCCTGAAGTTGACTGAAGCCACAGCAGGAAGAAAAACACTCTTTCTTTTTGCATTTAAAAAATGGCATGAGAGCAGAATAATTAAATTAACTTAATTCACTGTAGCCCTTGGTGGTTTAAGCCTTCTCTTTGTTTTTCTAGAAGATACCAAGAACATTGTTTGGAAATGGAACAGCCTCACTAGGCTCTCAAATGTTATGGTTATTTAAGGTTTGGTATTATTTTAACGAATCTTTCAGAAAAAAACATTAGCGGTGTGGTGACAGAAGAATATCCTTGAAGACTATCTTCACTGATGTCAAAACAAGAGTATTAATGATTTAGCTAATATATTTTCAGCTATGTAAATTTCTTATTATATGAAGGCATACTTCACTACATTAGAATTTCAGATAAACAGTAGGAATGAATCTATACCTCCACTGAATGCTCATATATCCCACATAACATATGGGTAAGTTTTCTTCACATGAGTGCTCAGTAGCACGATCCTGAGGAAATAGAGTTGTTTCTTTATGTTTAGGCACCCAGTTTCCATCTCATATTCTGACATTACCAGATGCTTCTCAGAGAAAAACAAGTCCAAACTGAGCAATTGTTGAAAATTCTGCTTAGAAGAACATACTCTACAGAAGGAGGTTGCACTTTTTTATAGTACTTTATATTCCTTCTAAACCTTCAAAATACACTCATAATGTAATTGAAGTGTTATTGTTCATTTAGAATATCAGTAAAGATAAAGAATGCTACTGAAGCACGTTGTTCCTCTTGACATTCTGTGTGTAATGATTTATACTTATTGTGGAAGCAGAGAAGTATTTTCATGAGGTCTCCAAGCAAGTGCCTCCTAGCCTTGCTCACAACTTTATTTTATTTTATTTTGTTTTGTTTATTTTTGTTTTATTTTTTTAACCACAACTGCACTTCTTGAGACCCATAGTTTGGGCCATGCAAAGATATAGAACATCTCCTGAAAAAGTTCACAAATCCTTCAATTCTGTTGATTTATTTAGAAATTGGGCATGATAAAATCAGATTAACAAGCAGACCTTAAATGTTTACCTACACATTGCTGATAGTAATCCATGTGAAAACCATGTGAAAGTAAATATTTCTATACCTTTATACACTGTTTGCTGTTAAGTGCTACATAGAACTCCTTCAGTATCTTGAAGTGTTAGTCAGAATTATCTGTACTTTCTTGTGCCTTTATGTACCTGTTCAAAACTTTCCTGTGGAATTCACTCTGCTAAACAATGCTTGTAGATTGCCTTTAAGTCTATTTATGGTCATGTGTTGCTCTAAAGATTTTTGGAATTAATATCTGCTGTTTTTTAAATAGTGACTAACCCTCAAAACATTTCTTCTGTTGCAGATCTAAGTGTTGTATGTGTCTGATTAGCAAAGTGAGTGAGGCAAAGTTTACATATGTTGACTAAAAGGCAAATTAAAAAAAAAGTTTTAAAAATTCTTTTCTACTATTGCAGATGAGTAACACATGTTCCATTTCTTCTGAGATGCAAACCCTAAGCACTTAAAAAAAATAAGAAATCCCTGTGTTCTAACTCACATGTGCTTTGATTTAATGGATAAACAGAAAATTGAAGCACAAATTAATGAAAACCTAAGTGCTGAAAACATAGAAGTAGGTGAAAAAATCTCTATGTAATACTTATATGTTTATGGTATATAAAGTAACAATCAGGGTCAGAAAACAAAGCTGGATCTCCATGTAATATATGGAAAGGTGTGTCTGCAGATCTCTGAGAGCCCTTGTCAGGTCTAGACACGTGCTTGTCCTCTGCTAGATTTGGCTTTCAGTTTGTGTAGGTTTGTGTAGGTTCAAAAGCTTACCTGATTTTGTCTCTAATAAACTGTATTATAACACTCTGAATAAAGTCTAGAACAAGAAAATGGAGGAAATCTCAAGAAGTAATTATTCTTACTATTTATGAATATTTGCCTAAACTGCTTTCCTATGGCTTCCAAGTCTTATATGTTGCTAATAAAGAAACATTTCTAAACGGTATCTCTTACAGTAAGAGCTCTCCTCGTTTGGCTTTGGATAATCTTGTTGTTTGAAAGAACAAGTGCTGTTGAAGGCGGGATCAGTTTATGAAAGTTAAACTATGCAGTATCTCTTGCCTTCCCAAGTTAATTTGTGTTGCTTTCAGCAGCAATTAGAGCAGGATTTTCACTGTTAACTTGGCAGAATATCTGAATATACTTACGAACAGAATATACTTATGGGATTCACAGCCTCTGAATCACACCTTGGTGTTATGATGGATCCACCGAAAGTTGTATACTATGAACCACATCAAACAAAAGGGAACCAGATATGATAATTATGACTGCAGCATCTTGGAGACTGATTTGAAAACCCAGTTCTAAATCCAAAATTAATATTAGAAATTGTTTTTTATTTTCGTTTACCAAAATGTAAATTACTTTTCCAATCACATTCAGGTACTTTTCCTGTACCCATTTGGTCTCTCTCTATATATGTATCTCTATATACCTATATATATATGTCCTGAAAAGTGACAAGCATGTTGATGGCAAAGCTTCTACTTGTCTTTGTGTCCTTTCCTTTAACTGTCATGGTGCTGATCTCAAAGAATCCTACAGGAACCTTTGGGACAGACCTGGCATACCCTTGAAGATGCTAACAGTTCTGAGGTGAGATCTCTGAAACTTAATCATCTATTTTTAAGTATTTCATTGCAACTGCAACCAAGAATAGGACAGTAATTATTCTTAAGTGGGCATAATATTAGTTGTCAAATAGAGCAAAACTGTGCCTGCAATGACTTGCATCTGCAAAACTGTGTATCAGAAAATATCTATGCTGAAAGTCAGACATGAAAAGATAATTCTGTGAATTGGTAGATTATACACCAGAATTCACGAGTACATAATGCAAAGTAGATTTGGGGAAGAGAAAATACAACTCTGCCAATATTTTAATTTGGAGATTCCTCTTTCTTTATAATTAAAGGCTAGATATAATAAATAGAAAGATAATCTTTCATGATGTAAATGAGATGCAAAAATGAATGGATCACTTTCATCTCTTCAATAAGTTTTCCTAATTTTATTTTCATGTGATCTTTTTGAATGATGGTTAGTGTTGATTATCTCTTATCCCAAAGTACATTAAAAATACTATTGCTATGGATGTTGCTACTATTTCCATATCATAAACATTTTCATAAGAAGTCTGTCTTGTCATAAAGCATGGTTAATTTGTAGGATTTTTGGAGGTAGAAAAAAAGAGACATGGAAGAAGAGTGGTTCACCAATTACTTAAATTCTCAATTTAGTACATCTGTAAAACACTTTCCTGTTTATAAGTTTTAGATAAAATTAAAGGAACTATGGGTACTTGCAAAGAATGTTAGAATTCTGGCTTCAGTCTTTGGTTGAGGGTTCATTTCCCAGTCACACATATTTGCTCTTTTTCTGGAAAGTTATATTGAATAAAAGGGCATGAACTCTTTAATAAGATTTGTTGCATCTATTGAGAAATATAAACAGGTTGTAAATCCTCAAAGTAATAAGAGCGAAGAATACAGTTTCTGCAAATGGCCTTAAGACTCACACTTGAGCTATTTTTGCATTAAATAGGAAAATAGCAAGCCAAAGGTGATTTTGACTTAACAAAGCAGAATTCTCTGCTTAGATTTCACTGGATTTTGGATCTTGGACAATCACATATGTGCAGATTCAAATCAAAATAATATTTTTTACTAATGTAACCTGAAAACTGTAACAAATTATGTGGTATTCCACTACCTTATGATTTATATACTCAGAGGAAAAGGTGCTAACTTTTATTTTTTCTTGTACCACTCTGTATCAATCTAGTTTACTCAGACATAAATAAGAGAAAAATATGTGAGGGAATGATTAAAGGAGATAGATAAAAAGACATAGAAACTTCTATTGAAGTGCATAAGTAGGGCAGGATTCAGCCTATAGTAACCAAGTTTTTTCATGAAAGAATATATTTTAGACATTGTAGATGATTCTGAGTTATGTAAACATATGTCCTATACATGGACTTTACAATATATTATGCACAGTTTTTTGATAGAAATAAACAGTGATGAATTTTAGGATCCTCTTTTGTACTTAAATGCCTCTAACCCAGAGAAATCATTTAATGACAACCAATCTAACATTTTTTTTGATAATTTCTGAATGCACTGTAAAGTGCAGCACTGTTTCCAGTTTCCTACTGTAGGCGTTACCAAGATGACAACTGTTTCAAACTATCTGGATATTGCACATAGTAAAACAAGTCAGCTATATTGATTATTATTCTCTCTCAGATGAACAGACAGCATGCTGATAGCTGCTTACTCCTGCTGAATGAATGAGCTGAAAAAGTTGTATTAAAATATTTCTCTTCCCCTCTGTTGTTGCCAAAACCTTTACTTTGTTACTAGGCATGCCAAGCTGTTAACCATATGGATGTGATTCAGCCATTTTCGCTTCTCAGAATACAATTGAATGGAGCCCACGCAACCAAATGTCCATGCATTCTGCAGATTCAACGTGACTCAATAAAGATGAGAGAAAGACTACAATTTTCTCAAGTGGTATTAGGCACCTGTGTCTTTGCTGGAGTCATCTTCTGATCCAAAAAAAAAAAAAAAAAATCATAAAAAAAAACCTCTTCCAATTTAAGTTCCATGTACACGGTTGCAAAGTTACATTGGTCTCTGATTTACTGATGTTGCTTAGCAGCTGTAACGTATCAATGATTCATAAGATGGATGTTTAGAAGTAATAGCAAAGAGTATAGTAGTTATCAGAAGCTTTGATTGGGCTAGAAATCAAAACAAATAAAGATAGAGTGTTATGGTCTTGTGAGAATTGTCTACTATTGTCTACTTGTATGGAGAAATTACTATTAAAGCACTATATAGATATAGGTATCTATAGATAACTATTATATTTATACTAGATAGATAGATAGATAGACAGACAGATAGATAGATAGATAGAGTACTATAGAAAAATCCTGGACATTATGAAGTAACAAGAGATGTCCAAGAAGCAGTTACACTTATGTTACAGGAAGTGCTATTTTGCCATTACACTTTCTAACAGTAATGGCTGCTTAGAAGCAAAATCTTCTAGGAACATTTTCCTTCCTGTGTTACATCTTTGGCCTAGTTACCTGGAATCATCAGGATGCTGACAGCATCCTGCTGACCAGTGACAAGTATCTACTGCACTAAATTTAAAGAGGGGCCAAAACTGGAACCTGTCCTGGTTACCATTTATTTTGATTTCATGAGTTGAGTTGGAAAATAAAAGGAAAGGTGTCATTTTTTATTTAGATCTTTGCCATTAAAAGCAGCTTGACAATTTCTGACGAGGTGCAATACAAACAGAAATATCAATTGCAGCTTTTTCTCTTGTTCTGAATCATAGAGTTGGTTCAAATCTTATCAGGACATGATCCCTCAGTCTCTCTAATGACAATAAGAGTATTTTAAGCAATTCAGGAGGATCAGTGTTCCTTGCTGCCTACACTTTGCCATGGTTACGCAAAGCAGCTTCATGATGGTTGGCATTTATTGAATTTGTTTACTCAGGCTACAGGAGGTCTATCAGAGATGTACATCTGAGAGAGGAGGTTTGAGTTTACATTGCTTTAGCCCCCAGACTGTTAATTTTAACCGTTTGACTAAACTTGCCAGAGTATCCATATTCAGCCAAGGTTTGGTCATGCCAAAGCGGAGGCGCTGCGGAGTGTGGCCTACAAAACACCAGATGAAGGTAGTTTCATTTCCATGGGAACCAGTCCGCCCATGAGGAAGGTAGCATATTTGGTAAACCTGGGAGGATGGAGTGAGTGCAGGAGCAGCATATTTTCCTGTATCTGAATTTAGTTTTAAAATCATTGGTGGCAAAGAAAGATCATTGTTGAAGACTGTAACTTGAAGAGGACTAGAAACAATCTTGCTTTAAAGTGTGCAGCTCTGCACCCACCAAAATTGTCCCTGTGAAGTACCTCTTCAAGTATTTTCCTCTGATACAGTAGTGCATTAAAACTGGGTAATCCCAAAGATACATGTTGTAGTAACGAAGCTGAGAGTTTGATGCATTGTATTTTTCATACTGACCCCAGGGGTCGGTCTTCAGTCTGGTCCTGTTCAGCTTATTCATTAACAACGTGGATGAAGGGATGGAGTGCTCCCTCTGCAAGTTTGCTGATGATACCAAGATGAGAGGAATAGCTGATAGCCCTGAGGGCTGTGCTGCCATCCAGAGGGACCTGGACAGACTGAACAACTGGGCAGTGAGAAACCTAATGAAGTTCATCAAGGAAAAGTGCAGGGTCCTTCACTTGAGGACAAATAACCTCGGACACCAGTACAGATTATGGCTTGACCTGCTGGAGAGCAGCCCCGCAGAGAGGGACCTGGGCGTCATGGTGGATGACAAGCTGACCATGAGACAGCAGTGTGCCTCTGTGGCCAAGAAGGCCAATGGGATCCTGGGGTGCATTAAGAAGAGCATCTCCAGCCGGTCAAGACAGGTGATCATCTTCGTATACACAGCCCTGGTAAGGCCACATCTGGAGACTGTGACCAGTTCTGTCCAGTAAAGAGGGATGTGGAGCTGGAGAGAGTCCAGCACAGGACTACAAGGGTGATCAGGGGCCTTATGAGGAGAGGCAGAGAGAGCTGGACCTGTTCAGCCAGGAGATGAGAAGGCTGAGGGGGATCTGATCAGTGTCTATAAATAGCTTAAGAGAAGGATTGAGGAGGATGCGACTAGCCTCTTTTCAGTGGTGGTCAGCGGTAGGACTAGAGGAAACGGCCACTAGTTGAAGCACCAAAAGTTCCAAAGGAACTTGAGAAAAAATTTCTTGACAGTGAGCGTGACAGATCCCTGGAACAGGCTACCCAGAGAGGTTGTGAATTCTCCTTCTTTGGAGATCTTTAAAACCTGCTTGGATGCTGCCCTGTGCCATGTGCTCTGGGTGACCCTGCATGTGTGGGGGGGTTGGACTAGATGACCTCTAGAGGTCCCTTCCAACCTTAAGGATTCTGGATTCTATGATTCATTGTATGGATCCTTGCGGAAAAAGCAAGCAATGTGCTCTGATCTGTGTGAAAATTAAGATTATAGCAAAGGATGAGCATTATCTTCAGCATCCTCAGATTGGGAATTTCTTGTGTCATCTGCTTATCCCCCAAATGTATCTCTTCCCCATCTTTGACATCTCCTTTTCAGCTTCTGCAGCATTCAGACGTGATATGTTATACATAAAATATCTTCACAATGCAGTTTATCAAGTCAAGCTCAATGCACTGCAACAAAATCTACGAGGATTAAGATTAAGTTCAAGTAATTTAAATAATCCGTATTAACAATTCTAATCATTATTCAGGAAAACTAAAATCAAATAACCAATTATAAACTTGATTTGCATTTGCAGTGCTTTGTTTATTTTCTGAAAGAGGAGTTGAGTCGCACTTTCTTGCATCCATGAAAAATTTAATTTGCAAATGAGTATAAAACTTCACTTGATGCTTCTTTTTTTGTAATGGAAATATGCTATGGGAAATGTGATGTACATTTATTTGAGAAATTATGTAATATAATAAATGTATGCAACATTTTATTTTTTACACTTTATTAGACATCAGTGGAAAGATCATTGTAAGTGATGTATCATTGAAAGAATAATAACTTTAGTTTCCAGCCAAACAGATCTTGATAAAAAGTGCAATTCAATTAAAATGTAAAAGAAATTAAAAATAATGCTAAGTCAATAAAACTCAAAAGTTCTTAAATTATCACTTTTTAATAAAAAGCTTTTTCTTCTAAACCAAAGGAAATCTTACATGTGATTAGTCAACAGACTTATTGTGGCTACCATATTTGTTAGTGTTTTGGGATTATAATGTTTTACAATAATATTCAGGGTGAAGAAAAAAAGGAAGTTTTGCTGTTTTCTCATTTCCCAATTAGTTCATACCATTGTATGAGCTATATATTGAAATAATATAACTGAAAAAAAGATATTGTTTACACCTGCAAGTTGAGCTAACATTGCCAAATTTATTTGGCATAATATTTAACATGGACTTAACATATTACTTAAGAAAACTTTCAGTCTGCATAGCTAGTGACTTCTTCCATTGATGTATGGCCTGGCATTTGTTTAAACTTCTGCACAAATGTGCACTGCTGAATACATTGAATGAATATATTCATTCAATGAAGTGAATTTTTTCAAAAAATTATTTTAAAATTTTCAGTGCAGCTAATATTATCACACTATTGCTTTCCCAGATACGTGGCAACTGTTTTCAGTTGAAGATTGAAAGTTCCTGGACAAAATTACCTGATTTTACTTATCATTTGTTTAAATATTACACATGATTGCATCCCATTTGCACTGAGAAGAAAACTAAAATATAACAGTAACAAATGAAATCAGAGGAGAGAAGCCTCACCTCAGCTCGCCCCCTTATTTTTTCTAATAAAACACTGGAATAAATATTTAGCTGATCTTTTTTTCATAAAAGCTCGTCTGAAATGAGTCAGTGTCAAATTGTCCCCTATTCTGAAAGAATTTTTCTGTTATCTGCTGGCCAGTTGCTGACCGCGTTGGAGAAGACAAACCAAGGAAGTCCTCTGTACTTGACCCTCAGTTTTAAAAAGAAGGTATTCCTCACCATGACAAAATATTTGCTTTCACAATAATGAGGACTTCTTGTACAACTGGGTATGCCTGTATAGGATTCCTTCAAATTTTTGCCAGTAGATCAGTAGAGAAGTTAGTTTGTAGCTTACAGAAATTCTAATTTTTAAAGTGTCAGTACTACCTACATAAATATATATGGAAAAGTATTTGGTAGATAATAATCACATCAAAATATTTATCACACCCTTTTTATTGCCTCACTTCTTTATAAATAATTTCATTCCACAAGCATAGCTGTACAAATAAGTACAGGATCATAGTCTGGCTTCTCTCTTTTTTCTTTTTTTTTCTTTTTTCTCTTTTTTTCTCTTTTTTTATAAAGAGCAACTTTCAGAATATAGAACAAAAGACATCACAAATTAAAAAATATGTGGGAAAATCTATGCCGTAGTTATCACAGCTGCTTAGAAATAATCAGAATTTTTAATCTGTTAATGAAATAATAAAATATTTAAAAACCACAGAGGAAGGATTAATACTG
>JAUBOD010000953.1:662498-709560 GCA_032353885.1 Nothura maculosa
GGCGGCGCTTCTCGATGATCTAGGGGCACAGAGGGGGCTGCGTGCGGGGCTCGGGGCGCCCCGCAGCCCCCCTCTGATTTGGAGGTGCGGGGAGACGGTGCCTTAGGGCAGCTGTGCTCGGCAAGGGCGTCTTCATCTATATTTTTTAATATATATATGCATATATTTCCTCCCTAATTTTTTACTCCTTTTAATTTCGGGGCTAGGAGCTCGGCTTGCTTGGCGAGCCGCGGGGAGGAAGTTATTCCGTGCCTGTTGCCCCGCGTCCGTCCCGCGCATCGCTGCCGGCTTGGCTGGGTGCGCAGACGGGACCCGCGCTGCGCTCTGCCCGCGGACGGCGCCGCCGCGCCCGGCTCCCCTGCAGGGATCGGCCCCGGCGGGGCTCCCTGGAGTTGAGTGATCAGATGTATGAAGAAGAAAAAAAAAAAAAGTGAATCAGGAAATTCTTATCGGGCTGACAGCATTTTTAGACTATGCAGTGCGTGGGTGAAGTGGGACTAATATTGGCTTGGCCCTAATGTAGTCATCTGAGAATACATTTTTTGGTTGTTGCTGCATTCCATAAGGTTTTATCATTATTATCCATGAAGATTGTTTTCGCCGTACATGGGAAGTGACCCCTAATATCAACTTGCCTGGGAGACACGAATATGGTCTAAAACATTAAAATTCCTATCTCGTGTTGTTGTTTTTTTCTTTATTGTTGGGAGGAAGAGCTTTCGCAGCAGTGATACTGAGGCTGGCTTTTCAAGGTTGCTCACGTTGCTCACTGTAAACACAGACGCCAGGAAGCCTGGCAGTTTTGCCTGGTACAGCATGCCTTAGTTATTATTTCTTCTCTAATCTAGGTCACAGCTTGCAGAACATTCAACTTATTCAGTAATTTTATTTATAAACTTTTCTTCAAATATCTCAAAGCCCTTTTGGTAGCCTGGTTCATTTGGCAGGGGAGGAACTTGAGGGTAGCTTTGCCCGTTCAGTTAAGAGATGGAGAAGTAGAAAAGCACCACTGAAACTTTGGTGGACTTTTTGTCACTTTACCATGTGGGCAATTGGACCTATTTCACCTCCAGTTTTGGGAATTAAACACCTAATACATGAAAATATACTAAATAATCATTAGCTGCTCTGTTACACACAAGTGCAGTGGCTTTTTTACTTTTAAAGAGAATTTTGAAATTTCCTCATTAGGTGTGAGCAGCGCTATATATATATACATACATCTATACATATATATATATATATGAAATGTCCCTAGAGCATCCTTATGATAGCCAATTCTTTGAAATTTCATTTTAAATAAACGGAACTCTTGTAGGTTGTGTTGTTTGTGCAAAGTGGACATACATGTGTGAGGCAAGAATCCTTGCTCGGCTGAGCCAGTACAGCTTATGACTTGTGGCCAGTACAATTATTTTACCTCCAAAAAAAACTAAACCCTACCACCCCACATCTAATGACAATTTATTTTAGTTAATCCTCCTTGAACTAGTTTTCCTCAAATATTTGAAGCTGAAGGATCTTCACAAACCAGTTGGGCTGGAAAACGGACCCGTTGCTGTTTTCCGACGGCTGAGAATGTAGCACCCTGCAATTCTGGCAGCTGCAAACTTCAGAGCAGTTTGTGGATATTCTCTGAGTTCCAATCCTGCAAAAAAATAAATATAAAATAAACCTAAGCCTCTAATTCATCTGTAGTGGAGCGATTTGTTGTTCGTAAAACATTTGACAGTATGCAAATTGCTCTGTTTCTTCAAAGTTTTTCTCTCTAGAATATTTAATCAAGTGGTAAAGAGCCTAAGAAAGGAGGAGGAAGAAGAATCTGTTGCCAGGTTTTTATTTCCTCTTACACATGTGTTCAACATGTAAAACTCCCCTGCGTTCTTCATAAGGATGATGGCCATTTTAAAGAATGCTCCTCTTTGCTGGAATGAAAACTATGATTAAAAAAATAACAATGGGAGAAGATGAATTAGTGCAATGTCTTAAAAATAAAACTCTATAGTGCAGCCAATGCAGTGGAGCTTGTCCTCAAAATATCCAAGGACTCTGTTGTGATATTTTTCAGAGTTGTATACTCTGTTGTTGTCAATCTCCAGTAAAATGATCTCTCTCCTTAGACAAAAAAGCAACTCAATTTTGGACTTCTGTCGCTTTTCGTGTTGAATGTGGGGAACCACAGGTATGTTATTTTGGCCGAAGCCTAGGCACGGAGATAGATGGATGTTTAAGTAATAAAGCTGTGTTGCACACCACATGCTTATGGCAGCCTTGGGTAGTAGGTGTAGCTTTTAAAGAGCTAAGCTGGCTCCTCGGCGGGTGCAAGTGCCAATGTTATGGGTCACCGTGTCCTCCGGGAGATGCAACCTGTTTGTGCTTGGATGGGGTGCGAGCTGTCAGCTGGCTCCATAGACGTCCCTTTGCAGGCAGCCGGCATCTCCTCTCGCCTCTGCAGCAATGTTTGGAACTGGCATCTCCCATCTGACCTAACAGGTCTTGGGTTAAATGATGGACTAGCACACGCCTAGAGCGTGCAGAAGTGAGATTTGTAGGAATGGTCCATTGGGCCCCTTTGGAAGAGTTACCCTACCCTAAAACCACTTCCACCTTTCTGCATGTGTAGTTCCTGTTGCCTTCAAATCAGTGCAGAACTGATTTTCCACTGTGTAGCAAGGCAGGAATTTTGTCACCATAGCTTTTCAGCAGTCCATAGCCGAGAGAGAACTTGCTCGCAAATTTATTTAGGTAGGATTTCTTAAAAGGGTATAGGGGGCTGAAACCTGAATTCCTATTGAATGTTAATGGAAGCTGAGGCTTAGCACCTTAAATGTTTGAGATTGCTGACATGCAGGGTGTTTGCTGAGGGAAGTAAGGGGAAGGTGGATTGTACTTGCTCACATGGTATCAGAAGGAAAATGGGGTGCAAGCCTAATTCTGCTGATAAACTGGGGTTACCTTTTTCGCTGTCTAAAACATGGAGCAAATGCCTGATGGTGTTAACAATGTGATCATGTTTAATAAGGAGTCATGCTTTCAGGAATAAACCACCTTGCAGAACATTGAAACTAAAACTCAGCTCATTGCATGCTCTCCTGAAGGGCTCTGAAGCTGTACTAGTAAGTTTTGAGTTTCCTGAGTTGAGAGAGGAACGAGTGTAACAGATCTTCCCACTGCAGGAGTCTCTGGAAGCACTTAATCTGTAAAGAATCCTAATTTATTTTTGGTGCACAAGGAAGACAGTGACAGCATGGCCTACCCTAGCAATCTAGATTTAGCAAGCTGCAGAGTGGAGGCAAAGGTAGGATTCAACCTGTCTCTCTAACACCCAAGCTGAAAACCTTTTAAATGGGTAGTTACAGTAAATAGTAGTTTTGGAATTTCTCCATGGTATGTAGATGTAGAGAGCTGAGCCAAACACTGTCCTTGCTAAATCAGTCTTGCACAAGGAGTTGTGATATGCTCAAGTCAGACTTACTGCTGGCAGTGCTGTAGACAGACTTTTTCCAGATAAGGGCTTGTCTTCATTAGAAAATTAGGTCACTGACTTGACTCTTCCTCCCAAACTAATAGCTTTTCGGACAAGGACAAATTGTGTTTAACACTATGTCAGATGGCTGTGGCTAAACCCTAGTTTCAAGTGCTGTATTCTAGTAAAGCTCTCTGTGCCACGCGTTCACAACTTTTAGGATGGGCTTGTACTACTAATGCTGAAAGACACTGTGTGCGAGTGGCATTCCTCAGTGTCTAACACTGCAGAGGATGTCTTCACATTTAGTTTTTGCATTTTGGATGTCCGCTTGAGGTTTTTCTGAAGTTCAGTGAGTGCCCTACTACTGGTTTCCTGCTGATACAGGTCCTGAGGGTCCTGAGACCCTGCTGATATAGAAAGCAAAAAGAGAAGGGAAAAGTAGTCGGCTTTATTTTGCTCTTCTGATTGGGGCCAAGCACTATTTGATCATCCTCTAGCTACATAGAAACAAAGCTTTAGGCTTTAACAGTATTCCTCCATTTAGAAGTAGCGTGAAAAATGTTGTGTGAATTCTTTCTTCCTCTGCCTCCTCCTTCCCTCAGCAGCGCAGTCCAGGCACTGTCGTCTCCAGTGCTGCAAATCCAGCCCCTCACCTAAAAGGAGTTGAGCTTTGCGCTGTGTTTGCTCTTTAGCAAGGCGCAAAGGTAGCATTTTGTGTTCCCAAGGCATGTAGTAAACACAGTTCTCAGGCCTGACATTCCGTCTCCAATTGCTTGAATTTGTCATCTTTCTTGAATACTTTCAGTGTTATCAATAGGAGCCTGCTCGACTGGCACTTTCACAAACGGAGGGACTGTCCGTATTTTGCCTAGAATTTGTTACTGAAATTCCTTCTCCGAAACTTATGTCAAATGAAAGCTTTTTTTCCTGGGGTAGGATCATATAGTGTTTCCTCACTGCAGTTATTCTTTATTTGTGATTCCTGTTCTTTCTCTCATAACGGAAAATCTGTAACAGGTGGCCACAGGCACACCAGACTTTCATGCTTGGGAGCATAAAGGACCATATGCTGTATCATGGCATGTATGGAGATAATAACTTGTAGGAATAGGCAACCAACTGATACGTAAAGTAAGAGCTGGCTTGAATTTTCAGTCCTAACTTTACTAAACGGAAATTTTCTCCCATCTCAGCTGTGCTTAGTGTCTTTGTTTGGCTGTCTACTAGCTGGTTTCAGCTGGAAGTGAAATTTTTTCAATTTATGAGAAGAATGTTCTGACATTTTTACCAGACACCATGAGTGAAATCCGGGACCCTTGAAGTCAATTGGACTTTTGCCATTGGCTTTAATGTGGCCAGGATTTCACTGCATGAGAACAGTTTTGCTTGGTTCTGGACAGGATATGTCAGAAAATAACAGCGATCTTCAAGACAAGGGTTTTGTGTGAGATTTTGGACCACATTCTTTGTTAGTGTAAAGGATTTGAGTGGTCTTTTTTTAATTCAAGAAGAGAGGATGATCGTGCTTATGCAATATAAGCATTTTTTAATGTTTCATTTTTAGTCACTTGCTATTGGGCTTTAGGTTCGTCAGGCAATTTAGAATAAAGATTTAAAATTTTTGTTTGGAAGATGTTGTTTGCGAATACATGGAACAAGAGTGATAATGTTGGATGTAACTGTGTGTAGCCTATGCTATACAGCTTAATTTGCTTGGTGGTACTACCAGTCATTCTTTAGCTATGGGCTTACTTTCCTCCTCCCCATTGTGTATTATCTAATTTGATATCAGGTGCCCTCATGCTTGAATTGTCCATTTCACTACCTGATTTAGAGTGTGTTAATCTGAATTGTAGTTCTACGTTCTGTGCCTTTGCGAAAAAGGGGTGATTTTATGATGATGATTATAATTCCCCTGCTACCCCTACTCCTGAAGACAGCTTGAATTTAGTCCTTAGCTGATAAGAAAAAGAGAGGAGAAAATCATCAGTGCGTGGAAATATTGGAAATCTGAACAGAATTAAGAAATGCATTGTGTTCAGTCAGAACATGCTGATTTTATGTAGAGACATAATAGACAGTGATGGCTGCTTAAATATATGCCAGAACTATTCATATAAGAAGGGGCTAAGCCAGATTAGTTATAAGAAACCTAAGCTCTTACCCCCCTGCCCCGCAATGAATTCGTTTAGCAGTTGATCATCTCGCATACTTTTCCACTCACACAAGTGCAGTCGGAAATGCTTATGAGAAGATCTCTCTTAAGGTTAGAAGAAGCAGTCCAAAATTTGCATGCAGGCAGACGTATTTTAAGGGGCAATGGGAGGAAAACAGTGATTTCTATTAAGGGAAGTATGCATTGGAAATTATATATACTGTGTAGACAGGGAAAACTTAAGTTGCTGTTTATATCATTGTAACTTATTATTTAACAAGCTGTATAATTACAGGGGAAAAAATCAGTGATAGTTTCTTCCTGTAATAGAAATTACAGCGATATATATCTCATCACAAGCCTGATGCAGTTTTGAAAAATCTTTTACTTTACAAGTCTTAAAAAAAACTTGGAAAACACAGATTTTCGCTATAAATAATTAAAGTGTGTACAGAAAGGCTTGTACTTGTCTGTCAATACTACCTTTCAGTCTGTCAGTACTACCTCTCGTGTGTGCTTGAGATACTGTTTTTGAAAACGGAGCAAGTGCTCTGAGTATGTTGTAATGACTCTCATGGACTGGATGGGTGGAGGTAGGGACACAAGCTGAAATGGAAAATGAATTAGATTCTTAGGCAGTGGAAGGGGGAACATTCCTGCACAGAGAAGCGACTCTGGAGATAAGTTTTAATTTCCTGAGCTCCAGTCTCTATATAGGAACATTGAAAGACTTCCTTCCTGATACAGCCAGGGGCTGTATTAAAGGATGTGTTTCTGTATATAATTGTGTGCTTGTATATGTATTTGCATACTTGCAGTATAAATACAAGTATTATACAAGTACAATATATCCGTAATGATTGAAATGAAGTTTTAAAGTGCGTTATGTATAAACATTGTGGCCATATAACCATGCATCTGAGATGTCCCAATAGGTCAATATCTATTTAGACTTCTTTCATGACTTGTCTCTTAAAAAAATAAGAAAAAAAGAAGTGTTTTTAAGTGGAACTTAGTAAGCATGTCAGGAGAAAATATTAGGAAACTTTTTTTTTCTTTACTGAAGACACAAAGCATTTGAAAAATACAGAGTATATTCTCTATGCCACCTAAACTCCTACATTTTAAGAAAATTAATTCATAGCATCAGAATGTGCTTTCACATTAGCAATTAATTTCCAGCAATTTTTCTTAACTTGCTTAACTTTCTCTTTGTGAATCCCATGGTTTTTCTTTATGTATTGTTGGATGTTTGGATAAAATCATATGTCTAAAATAAGTAATGCCTTGCTGAGCAAAGCTACAGGACAACTTTTCTTTGTACAGTGTTTAAACCTAGTCTAGGTCTTGAAAATTCCAAAATAAAATAACTTACATCCCTCACTACATTTTATACAACAGATTCAGAGTTAAAATTATTACCGAACCATCATTTTTTATCAATTAATTAAGTGTGATTTTTGGTGTATCACTTAATTGCTCTGAGCTTTTAGTATTATAGGTTTTAATTTTACTTGTAAGTTTGGAGAGATGTCTATTTTATCTATTTTTTTCTAATAGCCATTCATATGAATTAGCTCCAGAGTTTCTTTTTCGTAGTACGAGGCAACTGTGTGTGATGGTGTGTTCTTAAATAATTTTAAAAAGCACAGAATGTGAATATATCTATGGTATATAAGATGAGAAGATGATTTCCAATTATTTTTAAATCAAACTAGCATTTTTATTATATAAATGGAACTTTATAGACTATGTAGCCATTCAACTTTTTCTGTGCAACAATTTTAGAAAAAAAGGAAGAAAGCCGCAAACTTAAAGAGATTCTGATGGCGCTAAAGTGTTGCCAAGCAAATCATAGAAGATGAGTCAAACTATAATTCTAAAGAAAAGCTATGATATACTTATGTGCTGTTTTGGGGTTGCTGAAGCTGTTTGTGTGTAAAGTCAGCTGTGGAAATGGCTAGCTAACTAAAAGCTGTGATTCCTGCAGCCTGGCTGTTGTGGGGAGCTTTCTTTTTTTTTTTCTTCTGTGAAAACAGTTGTAAAGTGGAACATCTGAAAAATATGTTCCATGCAAAATGGATCTTCACACACATTTATTTTGACATTTAGGTTTGATTTGAGAGAGAGAGAGAGAGAGAGAGAGAGGGAAGATTCTGAAATAGCCTTTTGCAGATGGCTTCTGCTGATTTGATTATTTCTTAGAAATGCTTCTCTGCATTTTTGGTTTGGTGCTTTATTTTTTTATTTTTTTATTTTTTTTATTTTTTTGTATGTGTTTGTAGACTTGTCAGTTCCTTTGTTCCCCAGATCGCATCTCTGATTACTTCTGACATGGATTTTTGTCATTTTTCCCCATAATTTTTTTTCCTTTTAAAACATGCACATACATGTCCTCCCAAACCCAATCCAAGGTATAGTTTCTCAAGACAGTTTTTTTTCCCTGTAAATGACATACTTTGTGTTATATGAATTTTTATAATACAGCAGAAGACTTTCCAGAAAGCCTTCTCTCACCTTGACTTGTGTGGCATTGCTGTGCCTTCGGCAATAAGTAGGTAGATGTTGGGAGTGTCAGAGACCTGTGTACCCTCAACAATGGAAGCATGGGTAGCAAAAAACAGTCACTGCTCCTCTAGATGTGTGAAATACAGGCAGTATCTGGCTTGAGCCTTCCACAGGGCTAGGCTCAAGCTTTGTAGTCTCCACTGATGAGAATATCCTTTCCAGGTGGGAGACAGGAGTGAATTGCTAGAGTCTGGCTGTTTTCTTTTGAAGATATTGAGTGAAAGCAGTTGCCATTAAGTTAATTGTGGTTGTGAAACGTGTCTGAGAACCAGGCCTGTCCATGTGTGAAGAGTGAAAACTAGGCAGCGCTGGTAAGCTCTTCTTTGTCGAACCTTTGTGCAAAATATTCCTGTGTTCCAACTTTGCTTTTGAAATGAATATTCAATGTATTCAGATATTTTTCTTTACAGAAAACAGATGTTGTGTTTCCATTGAATGCCACTAGTGATACATCTCTTATTTGTTTTGTTTTTAATCCCAGAAGAAGTTAGCTATATACAACAAGATGCAGGAGTCCCTGGAAGTGACCCTTCCCAGCAAGCAAGAGGAGGATGAGAAAGACCAGCCTGCTGAGATGGAGTACCTTAACTCTCGCTGCGTCCTTTTCACTTACTTCCAGGGAGATATTGGTTCAGTAGTGGATGAACACTTCTCAAGAGCTTTGAGCCAAGCCAGTAGCTTCAGTCCAGAAACTGCCCTTTCGAAGAGCAAGGCAGGGCTAAATCCTCTATGGAGAGGTAAGAGGAGCAGTAACTTGTTCTAGTGTACTTAATCTGCTTTATGGTAATACGTATTGCATTGAAGGTAAGATTTTGCCTCTGTGAAGGTGGAAAAATTTCCCCAAATGTGAAAGAAATGAGGAGCTTCTTGGAGTTGACTGTCTGAAATGTTGAATAGTGAAAGATGCCATTTTCACTGTTGCAGAAATGAAAGCCAGAAGTGGAAGAAGCAATAGCAAAAAGCTATTTCCCATAACCAGTGGCTCGTCTGAGGCCTGGAGAGAACAGGCACAGCTCGTGTGGCTTCACAAACATCTCTTGCAAGGTCTTGGGCACATTTTCAATGAAATTTGGCCTCTGAGGCAATAAGGAAACTGATTGGGATGCTAGTGTTGAAGCAGAGAGACACAGGCAGCCCTCTTGGATAACTTCACCAGATGATTAAAGTTGATCTGTAGCTGGTTTTCCAATCTGGGAGGATCAAGCACAGGCTGCAGTAGGCCTGGGGGCAACACGTGGCCTGTTTGGCTGTGGTGAGCTGCAGGCCATAATCACCATTACTGACTTACCCTATGTAAAATGAGGGTAATATCACACTACTTCTTAGCAGGCAGTAGAAACGTAGCAGGCCCTGTGATGCTAGGAATTTAAATACCAATGTAATGTTTGTATCTCATAATGTATATAAGCATTATGAATGCAATAAGAGACCTTGACAGATAACTACAAGGTTTATCTAGTAAGGTTTAAAACTTCAAAACTGGTGGTCACCAAGAAAGCACGTCACTAAGACTATTTCCATTTTGTTGAATGTAATATTCAATACAGTTATGGTTTGAAGGTCTGTGTTAATTCTGATAGTCTCTATAGGTGGGCTGAATGCTGACAAGAGATCTCTGAACTAAGTATAAAGAGTAATGGTGTTGCATCGAGTTGAGTTAGTGAGATACAGTGAGGATCCTTGCAGGAGTAGTATTTTCCTAATTAATGGTGCTGGAGTGAGAGCTTATTAATGAAAATCACAGGCAACGAAAAAAAAGGAAGATTTTTGGATACTGCCATGAAAAGAAAAATAACACAGGAGGACTTGCTTTCCAGAAGGATGATGACAGCTCTGAGGAAGTTTAAGCAAAGGTCAGCACAAGTGGCTGGGGAGCTAGAGGAATTTATGGCTTCAGCCGAGACCATTAATGTAAATGGGAAATTTTCCTTAGAGGCAAGTGGGGTCAGGATTGAACCTATGCTTACTAAAAGAGGTTGGAGCATTTATAAATGGCCTAGACAGGATATAAATGTTTTAGAGACAGGATCAAGACAGTCGCTAGAGAGCAGTGCCTACAGAGAACCTGCTTCACTGAGGTTTCAGACATGCTGTTCTCTGCGAGGGATCTTCTCCACGGTCTCAGACATTCCCTGCTGTTTTTTTCCCCGACTCTCTATGTCATTGCAGAGCCCTCCCCAGAGGAGTCTGCGAGAGGCCAGGGTAGCCTGGTGTAAGGATGTCTCAGACTTTGCTGGCCTCAACTTGGAGTGCCTGTGCCATCAGAGTGCAGTGCACTGGAGGTCTACATGTCCTAGAAGCGTTCCTGGAATAAAGTAACAGGATATGCCTGCCCTCTGCCGTTGTTGCACCTGCTGGAGTGGTGTAAAAATCCCGGGGGAGGCTGCTGGGAAGGGCTGCTTGATCCTGCAATGTGAACTCTGAGAAAGCTGAGAGTATTTGTTTCTCAAGAGAAGAGAAGCTGGAAGGAGTCTTATGCCCAAATGAGTTTCTTAAACATGTCCACTTGAAGAAGTGGAGAAAGAGTTATATTAAATGTCACACTTCTCTGCTTCATGTATGGTTGTCAAAAGATTTTCAGTTACAGTAAGTGCCTATGAATTTCTGTCACCTTACTTAAAGACATTAAAATACTGTTAGCTTGGAGATTTTTCAGTGAATGATGTTCATGGGTGGCCTGAATTTCTGTCAACAAATTATTCAAGGAATATTTTAAAAATGAAGCTTTGCACTTGCAATAGCTGTTTGGGAAGACGCATATAGGAAGGGAGTAGAAACAGACTGGCTATTCAGTTCATTGCATTCTCTCTTTTACCATGAAAGGAAAAATAGCAGTATCTTCTGCTTTTTCATCTGATTTTTTTAATTATCATGATGGAAAAATAAACTATAATTTCATCATAAAGATAAAGTTATGGATTTTTTTATTATGTTTTGGTACTGAAGACTTTTGCAGGAGCTGTACTTTAAATTCAATATTTTCTTAGTGATATTTTTATCAAAAGGGTTTTCCTAGTTGAAAATATTTGTTTCCCTTCTCACCCTCACTCACTGTCTCCTCCACATTACTTAAAAGTATCATTGTACTACAGAAAATTCCATACATGGTCATCTTTATAGCATCTTTATAGGCTTTGACATGTTTTCAGTGCATGTTGACCAGACACTGTTAACATTTTCGTAAGTCACCACTTCGTGGTATCTGAGATGCTGACATCCCCTTACTATACTTACTAAGTCCCTATACTTAGAGTAGGAAATTGTGGTAACTGTAGTATCTGTCTTGACAAACAGTTTTGCTGCATTTTCTTCATCCCACCCTCAGAAACCAGTGGAAGCTATTCAGTTTTCTTTATCAAGAAAATTGTTGAAATGGTGCATCTTCCTTACTATTTAGAGGATAGGCATCTGACATGGCAATATTTGTAAAGACAGTTGGCTTTATTCACTGTTTGAAAGGTAGAGCTGAAAGGAACACCTTTAGATAGTGTGTGAATGGATGATAGGTTAGGGTTGTGATTCAATGCAGAGACACTTTTTGTTGTTGATGTTGTTGCACATCTAATGGTTCATAGTATCCAATCTCTGGGTGGGTGAAGGTTTTTTGCTCCTTCCTATAACACAGATGGACTTTGTACCCCAGTGATGTGGCTTCACCTTAACCAGTCAGATCAGCTGCTTCCCCTGCAGATAAACTTATTGGTCAGTGGTATTTCAGTGGGGCTGGTACATGACAGTTTCTGACTCTGGTAATGGACACTCTGAAATGGGCACCAGTTCAAAAAACGGAGCAGAGCAAACATAATTTGTATGGCTCAATCCTACTGAATGATTGGTAAAGTCAAGTTGACATTCAATTAGGCATCAATTCATACTGCCAAATCTGGTGATTTAAAGCCCACTGTCCTAATATTATTCTCACCATGTAGATCCTCCATAGTTTTCTGTCCTTTTTTTTTTTTTCCTGATGTGAAATGGTTTCTTTTCAAGGCTTTTCCATACTGTTATGGAAATGTTTTGAATGTTTACCATACTTGTGACAACCAAAGTGGTTGTAAAACCTCTCAGAAATAGAGAAGAGTTTTTCAGAATACTGGCGGTGGATTGTCAAGCTATGTTTCCACAACTGGACATGAAGCAACTTGAGGTGGTTGTTTCCTTGCTTGTTTGTTTCATTTTGTTTTCCTTTTCATTTTTTTTGGTCGTTTTGTCAGCCCAGCAAGCAACATTCTATGCAATGTATGTGCACTCTATATTTCAGCCTAGTCAGTTGTAACAAGGAACAATTTACAGAGACAGAACACCACCACTTTCAGACGGATGTTGAAGCTCTGTTGTATGCCTGAAGCTTTCTACAGTCCTCTAGTATAAATTACAATAGAAATGCTACTTAAAAAAGGAAAAAAAAAAAAGCAGCAGCAACCTTTGCAAGAAAATCACATTGAAGCCCAATTTGTTAGATAACCTTTCAGCTCTGTTGGAAGCAGTTTAGTCTAAAGATAACTTTTCTGCTTTTGTCTATAAGTGTTTCCTGAAGACACTTCCAATACTGGAAGTTAATCAGGCTCAATAAACTGCCTAAATCAAAGACAACTGGTGCATGGAAAAAAAACTCCGTTATTTTAATGGATTCTGAAATAGACACGCAAGTGTCCTAACGATACAGCCAGAGAAAAAACTTTTACAGTTTTTATGTTTCCAAAATATTTTTGTTTAAAGTAAGCAAAGTTCAGAGGCAGGAGTGTTTGAAGAATCTGTTTATTCTCAATGATGTCTTCACCTAAGTCTCATTCCAGTTGCTTGTTAAACAAAGTAAAACAAAAGGTTACTTAAAAAAAAAAAGATATAAATATTTTTGTAAATGCTATGTGAGGAACAGAGGATTCCTTGCCTTGTCAAATATTAAACTTCTCTGACTTTATTTCTCCATAGGCCATTTTTATGACTTTGTTCTTTCATCAGAGGTAAAGTCCCACTTTTTTTTTTTTTGTTTTCATCTTTGACTAGAAGAAAAAAAAGCTATTTGAGCTGAGACATATTGCATGAAGCAGTACTTTCAAACATCACTTGGCAAGAAAGATGTGAGAGTGAAGATGCTAATGCTTTCCTACACATCAAAAACACTAACCACTCCTTCAGAAGAGGAATTTATAGAATGTGATTTCATAATGTAGAGGTATTGGAATCCATTTAAATAAAAATTGAGCTCTAGCTCATAAGAAGCAGCAAAGCATTTACTCCAGAAATTTTTTTTTTTTTCAGTTACATAGATGGGTCAGTTTGTCTGATACTACAGGGCAACATGATATGTTCTATAAGGGACTAGTTTAAGATTCGTTAGATATGATCTCTGCCCCATCAAAGCTTGCAGCTGGTTTGAAGAGATGTAGTATTCTGCCATTAGCCAAATGTCTCTCAGAGTCTTGCAGTATGAGCTGGCTGGCCATCCTCAGAAGCATTTAGTCAAGGCAACTGCCTTGCTAAATGGTATATTCTGTTTTCTAAATAGTAATTCTAGGACAGGAATTAGGATCTTCATATTGAAATTACTGAGGAAGCTTGAGTACAGTGTTATGAATTTGAAAGGAAAGACAATCCTTCTTTCTTTTTTTCTTCCTCTTTCTTCATGCGAATATGTTATTCAGCTTCATTCATACTTCATTTCTCCCCTCTCCTTTCCACCAGAAAGCTCAACAATTTCAAGCCAAAGGAGCAGTTTCCCAACTTCATTTTGGACCAGCTCTTATCAACCTCCCCCTCCACCATGCTTAAGCGGAGTACACCCCGATTTCCCCGTTACTGCACCCGGCACCTTCCCGCCGCCAGATCCCAGCAGCTGGCCAGGACACAGCCTTCATCAGACTGCACCACCTCCTCCCCCTGCTGCCTCTGAATCCTGGCATTATCCTTTAGCATCTCAGGTGAGCCCTTCGTATGCACACATGCATGACGTGTACATGCACCGCCATCACCCTCATCCACACATGCACCATCACCATCCCAGCTCGCACCGCGACCCACGGTATGGGTCCCTGCTGATGCCTTCAGTACGTGCAGCCAGGATTCCTGCTCCTCAGTGTGACGTGACAAAGACAGATCCAACTGCTGTCACCAGCGCTACCTCAGCATGGGCTGGAGCCTTTCATGGGACAGTGGACATTGTGCCAAGTTTTGGATTTGACACAGGTAAGATGGTTTGATTGTGTCTGTGACTTGTTTTAACAGGACATATTTAACAGGACATATTTGAGTGGTCTGTCTGTTGCTGAAATAGGGATTGTCTTCAGAGCTTTCTCCAAAAAACGACGAGAATCCCCCCTGAAAATGATGTCAGGTCAGACAAGAACTGTGAAATGTCCAACTCTTGCTGCCTTTTGTTGATGGACCTTCATCTTGCATAGCCCCATCAAGTCAATTGTGTTGTAGCTGCATGAAGTCAAATGGGTTATGATATGGTGTGTGTCCTTGTCATTTGAATCTTGTGAGAAATGGTTAATTGAACCACCTGGAAATTGAATTTCCAGCTTGTTCAGCTAGCTCATATATACATTCACCAAAATATAGCTCCAGTGAGGACTGGGCTAATGATGAGGATTTCATCCTATTCCTCTAAATTGAAACAGATCGGCAAATCCCTCCTAATACCCAGGTGTTATTTAGAGAGACTAGAGATGCTGGTTAAGCTGTACTTGCTATCAAAGTGAAATTCGCTCTGTAGGCTTGAGGCAGATGTTTCTAAATGAGATTCATTTTTTCTGTGCTCTCGATAGCCCTATCACAGTCTCCACAAAATCTGTCTGTAGTATTATAGGCAGGCTTTGACTTGTAGGCCACTGTCTTACTATTTGGTGTTAGGAGTGGTGTAGCAACCCTCACTGTTTTACAGAGTTCCTCATACAGGTCATGGGTGACTATTTTTATCCATGTGTCCATCCTACAGCTCTTCTGCTTGGTATTTATCTGACCAGCAGCAATTCTTGGAGGTTATTACTTTTTGTTACTTTATTAAGAAAATTATTAGATTTGCATCTTTTCTTCCTTAAGATACATCTGTTTATCTTCTTGATAACTCTCACTAACTTCCATTTGTGAGAGTCACATGCTTACTTTGGTATGTAACAAAGAACAAAGATAAGATGGAAAATAAATGCTGTTTCTTGAATCTGAAATAATATGAACCTAGGACCCAGTTATAACTATACTAGTCCAGTACAGATCTCTCATCTCTGGAATGGCAGCTGAGAACCATTAATCTCTTCTAAATGCTACACCATTTGCTGCCTCAAGAAATTACAAAAAAGCATAGTAAAGTTCATAATATTGAGTGATTTTTTTTTTTTTATCTATTAACATCTCCAGCTGTGTAGATGATATAAGAGGAATTACACTTTATGCTTTTGGATATAAAATGATAGTCTGCCAAGATTGGAAACTAGGATTTTGTTATTCTGACAAGTTCTGTAATGGAAGGAAATTACTTTGTTATGCCATCAGTGCTGATAGATGGGACCAGCCCACTGGTTTAACAGAAAGCCCTGCAGTCCAGTACCAGAGCTCTAATATTTGCCTTGCTTTTCTGGGGATGGAGCAGGACATTGTATAAGGGGATTACTGTTCAGAAAGGAGCTTGTAAGGTGCTACAGTGTGATGGTGTGTGAGTGTATGTGCTGCATGTTGAGGCGTCGTGATTGAGGCTGGATGCAGTGAAACTATTGCGTATCATGGTACTCGATGATGATATTATGGTCACGTGCTCCCCTACCCTTCCTGGTTGTCCCTTCTGTGCTCTCTTGCTGCTGCAGAGGCTCACTGAAAGGCCTGCTCTGAGCTCTCCCCTTAGTCCTCCTGAGCTAGGAAAGGCTTAAGACAAGCACTCAGGTGATGGGTGTTCTGGGTACAACCTGCCAAGAATGGCAAGTTTATCACTCCATGATGCAGTATGTACCCTCAAGTGATGTTGATCTGGGGACTGCGTGAATTACCTGGAGAGGAGAGAGGTGACTGCCGAAGGAACAGGCCTGGAGGAACTTGCCTTTTGGAGCTGTCTGTTCGGGTTTAGCGCTCTGTATGTTTTTATTGCTCTATGTCCATTAAGAGGTGCATATAGTGACTATTGCACACAGAATTTCATTACTTTTGACTCTAATATGGGGTGGCAATCTTGGCAGAGAGGCATAAACTGAAGAGTCTGCAAGAATGTGCTGGCTTTCTCTCTTCAGAATTGGGCAGGAATGTGGTGGCCAGAAAACTTCAAATCTGGAAGCTTTTGCTTGTATCTTCCTGGGGAATAAAGGCATCGGCCTCTGCTTTATCAGTATATCACATTCCATGAGCTTTATATGATTTATATAAGAAAACTCATTTGGCATATCTCTGGTCATGGCTTTTCACAGCCCCTCAGATATGCAAAGGACGCTTCTTTTTTTTCTTCTTAGTCACATTGAGTCACATTTCTTTTGCTGCTGTCACATGCGATTATGGAAACATTTGCAGAATTCCTCACGCTGAATTACATGCAATGACAGTGTTGATCACCAGCAGGCTGACTGTAACTGTACCCGCTTCCAGTTACATTGTTACATCCCTGCTATACTAAGCCAAGTATTTGGTCTCAGGAATAGATAATGCTGCATCACTTCAAAGGTTAAGGAGAGGGTCCCCTTGCATCCAGACTAGGGTTTAGGGATTTGTCTTTCACAGAACACAAGTGAATGGCAGTTTGTGGAGCTAATGAAGTATTGATCTGTCTTGCACATCTGCTTATACTTATATGCTTCAGGTTTAGAGGGATGAGTAGGAATTTAGCTACCTAATTTTCTTCAAATGTAGCTTAATTTTAGCATTGCATGCTGCAAATTAACTCTTCTAGAAGCTCCCATACGGGTAGAAGTGGGATTAAAGAAAGCGCTAGCCTGAATCAGAATCTATTAAAACCAGTTACATTTGTGGCTGCTTGGAAGCAGTGCCTTTCGTAACACTCAGCTGCCCGGGCTGGAGTGCTTGATCTGAAAGTGTGGTGATGTAAACACTTGGTGGCTGGAGGGGCTGAATGTGGCCCTCCACGCTCTCCACTGGCTCCTTAAGGCCAAGGAAGAGATGCTGGGGAGTTAGTTGAATGCAGCAGCATTTTCAGGGTCCAAGCTGCCGTGGAGAGGAGTGTGGAGTAAGTTGCCCTGTTGCTGCTGCTGCTGAGCATGCTAGGAGGATATCCTGCCCTGCTGCTGGGCAGATGTGCTGGAAGTGACAGAAGAAGTTTCCTGTAGGCCCTACACACAAAAAGCAGAGCAGGGTTTTGGTGTATCCGAGGATTGTAATTCTATCAGAAAACTGAGGTTTGCATGTGTTTAATTTAAATTTAGGTGAGAGAAGCGTCATGCTCCAGTTCCTTGTCTAATGAAGAAAGTTCCCTTTTGGAAATGCCTCTCAGTCTCTGTGTCACTTTGAATACAGGTTTGGGTAGGCACAGCCTGTTGTCTTCCGTGGAGCTGTCAACTACCTATTTGTCCCAATTTGATGCTTTTATTAGATTTGTCCTCTAACTTGTGTTCTGCACACATGAAAATTATCCATAATGTTGATATGGTGGAGAATTCTGCCTGTGTGGAAATACTGAGTTATATAACAAAAGTAAAGATATTTTAAGAAAAAATATGTTTGTTTTATCAGCAGACTGCAAGTTAAATCTCTTATAGCGTGGCTGCACTTGGATGCATGTTAGAACTGCATATCCTTGCCATAAAGAAGATGGAAATATAATGAATAAAAGGCATGCAAAGCGTTCAATATTCAGTTCTGTAACTAAGGCAGCTTTAGCTTTTGGACTGTTTTCAGTGGCTGCTTGGGCTTAATTCCTATACTTTAAACCTCCATGTGGGAATTTATCATGCTTTTTAGGGCTTAATAAGGTAGAGAGCTTAGCTAAAGTAGATGAGATAGCGTAGCATAGGGCATAGAGCATAGGGAATGCTGCTTGGAAGATCTCGCGATGTCATGGGAAGCTAGGGGCATAATTAATTACCTTTCTGATAACCCCATGCTGACTAATTGGGCCGTAGGTGAGTTTCCCCACTGTACTGGGAGTATATATACAAATCGAACAACGCAATAAACGCCATTTTGCTGCATCCTGATATTGGGGTCTGTGCTCTATGGCCCTGGGGCAAGTAGAACCCCAGGTCAGTCCTGCTAGCGAACGAGGCTTGCCGACCCCCGTTCAACAGCACCTCCATCTTACGGTTATTTTGTGTTGTATATCTGTAAGTCTGTTTGTTTCCCTTCTATTAATCTCTGCCATCAAGCAGAAGTCCTCCTAAAAATTTTTTTTCTTTTTTTCTTTTTAGGATGGTTTGAATGGTATGAACGCTTTTGCATCTCGCTTCCTTTGCATCTTGCTGACTTTCAGTACTCCACTGTGCCTTTAATGATTTGATGCACAGAAGGGCTGTGTGACTCTTTTTGACTCTTTTTTTTTTTCTTTTTTTTTTAATAACTGTAAGCAGAAGAGGAATAATAAAAATTTTCACCAACTGATTTGAGGGAGCTTTGAAGAGAACTAAAGGCATGACTCTGTGAATTATGTTGCCAGGAAAGCAAGTAGGTTTTGAGCAAAAGGGAGAAACCTTTGCTAAGGCAAGAGCTTTTGACCATGTTTTTATAGTCATATGTTAGTTTGGGAGTGCCAATGCTCTTCTAGTCCAAAGAAATAGGTGCAAGAGTGTGTGGAGCAGGATGTCACTCAGCAGCATTTGGCATGCAATACCTGTCATTGTGCTATATGTTATCGAAGGTGAAGATAGGTGTATGTCTGACTTTCACTTATCTGCCACATCATTTCCAGGTTGCACTTTGGCCTTACCTGTGTTAAGTTAAAGAACAGTGACTATTGTTAGGCTAGAGAACAAAGACTACAGGACTAGCTCTTGGACAGTGTCACTTCTATATCTGGAAATTATCTGGAAGACATGGGCAAGTTACCCCATGTGCTCTGTGCCATGCCTATTCATTGCTGAACCTACAAGTGCTTGGGCAGTGCTTGGAAGTCCTTGAATGGACAGATCAAAAATGCTGTCACCTTTCAGATGACTGCTAATAGCTTTGTAACTTTACTCTGAAATATTGCTAATCATTATTAGGAACTTCACTGATGATACTCATAAAGCAAGGAGCTGGTGGTCAGGTCTAAATCCATGAGGCCTGTTAGAAGGCCTTTGTAAAGAGGAGAGTCCCCACTGGATATCATTATTACTTGATGGAAGATCTGTGCCTAGTACGTTTTCTGTTTTCACAGGCTGAAGACTGAATGGACATAGGACTACAGTAGTTGCAACACTGAAGTCAGTTGTAGTTGCACCTACTCATGTTAGTGGTGAATCTGGCCCTCAATTAATGTCAGATCAAGCAGCAAGCACATCATTGTTAGTGTACTATGTGGGTGGACACATAGAGCAGAACAAAGCTGTCTGTATAACAATGCTTCTTCGTTCCATGAAATGTAATTAATTATTTTAGCTCAAAATGTCAAGGGACAGGTTTTGAATCAGTGAGACTCAAGTGCCTTACTGCCTCTTAAGATACACATCTGTACCTCCATTTATTTTTGCTGTAATTGATAAAGAATGGACCTTCTTCAGAAAGTTTGATCCACAACTCCTGCTCTGCTGTGTGCATTTTAGGTATACGCCCTGTTGGGTGTAAAGCTATCTAAGACTGAATCCCTCTGGAGCCGAAGAATCTCAGATAATAACATGGGTTCCAAGCCCATAATGCTAAAGCCACAACGTAGCACCACATTTATTAGATAGTCCTCACATTTTATAAAGGAAAATGTTAGAGAAACTCATAACAAATGCAAGCTGAAAATCATTAATTTTTCCCATGTGGAAGCACTAGCCATTCTTGGCTAAAAATCTGACACTCTGTAGGTGAAATTATTTGGTATTCTTGCTTGCTGCAGGAACATTTTCCCTCTCTCCTCTTTAAGGTGAAATGCTATAGAAATTGTGAGATCCTAAGGTGTTACAGACCTTTTAGAAGGGAGATGGGGTCTGGGGTTGACCTCTGTCAGGAAAAGTGATTCTATTCCATACTAGAATGTCTACACAGACCTTGCTGGAGGATTTTATCATGCCTCATCCCTCTTCAAAGAAGGCCTAAAATAGGAAGCACATAAAGGATTTTATCGGCATTCCTGTACTGCTTGAGCCAGTCTAAAATTTAAGTGTGGTTTAAGCTTATCCTATGCAAACTGTGAAATTGGGAGTGAGAGTAATGTCACTAACAGATCCACTTAGATAGAAAGAGGGAGTTGGGGGAGTTGTTTGTTTTTAATTGTTTATTCTAACTTTGCATGTGTCGGAAAGAAAAGAGAAAAAAACTGTATTGAATTAGTTTTTTTTTCTTTCCTGAAATCTAGGGCTACAGCACCAGGACAAGAGCAAAGAAACTTCTTGGTTCTGAGGTTCACATATAACTTAAGACCAGCTAGAGCTGAAGTCACCACAGCTGGGAGGGCGATATCCTCGACTCCTTCTTCTTTCGGCAGAGGACATGCAATGAAGATGAAGAGCCAACCATGGTTTCGCTGTTTTGTTGAGCCTTTTGTTTCTAAGGCCATTTATGGATCCCACAGTGTTGAAGAAAAAAAATAGCTTTTCTTTCTTTCCTCATTTGAGCCTGCTGCAGCTGGTCAATCTGACTCCTTCCTGCTCCTTTAACAGTGTTTTGCTTTGTTCAGCTTGATAATTTTATGAACAGTCTCAATTGTCAGGAAAAAGACTCTGCCTTGACTACAGTGCACCTACTTTCAGGAATACCGTATTTTGTAGCTCTTTGTGCATCTATTTTTGTAGAAATACAGAAAGTTTGGGTAAGGACTGAGGGGCTATTTTAGGATGACATATTTTTTTAAAAATATATGTAAAATTGTTAAGTTCTGTTTAAAGAACTTACTCTCAGAGAAGCACTGGCAAAAAAATGTATAAAATGCTATTTTTAGATGTCTGTGATTTGTTTGTGCATTTTGAATTTTTTTGTTTTGTTACCTCAAATGTCTATCTTTCCCTATTTTTTTAAGGAGCTAAGCCTTGCTTGTTTCCACATTACTAGACTTTTGATATTTTTATCCTTTTGTTCTAGCTTAAGCAAGTATAATTTGCACCTCAAGTTTCATCCAAGTTTTTTTTTCCTACTGGTGTTATATTGTAGCAAGGGTGTCTTTATTTTCTTGCCTCTGAGGATGGCTTTGTGCTGTGCTCATTGTCAGAAAATTGCAAATGCATTTAGCCTGGATCAAAGCCTGGGATTGTAAGAACTGCTTTACCAACCCAGTCGTTATTTCAGAATGGACCAAATACTTGTATAGATTTAAACGAGACATGAGTTAGGGCCTTTCCCATGATCAGTTGAAGCTGATGAGCAGAATTTCTTATGGGTTATGTTACAGGTCCTTCTGTAGTGGTCATTAATATTGATATACTTGTATTTGAACTCATGATTCAGGACCTTCAGCTAAACCATTTCAAGAGTGGTAATTTTTAGTATGAATATTCAGGAAAAAAAATGTCAGTTTTATAAAAATGTTTACAACATGTGGAAACAAAAATTTTATTCTTTTTAACTGGCCTGATATTTCTGTCATCTGAGTACCTCACAGAATGCTCTGAAGTTTTCAACTCTCATTAACTTCAGTAGTTGGCTGTTTAACCTAAGACTTGCTGGGGGCCTCTTGATACCCCATTTACAGCTCTTGAATTTCATAAGGAGTTGCACGTGTTCAGTGTGCACAAAAGATGGGCTTTGCTGCTGTCTCTGGGTAGGATTCTGAACTTGAAAACCATGTGGCTACATCTAGCCCCAGCACTCTGCAAGATGTTGGGAAACACCACTTCTGGCCTGGGCCCCAGGTCCCATGTGCATGATAAAGACTCTAATTGAAGACAGCATGAGTGGGATCCAGCCCTGAATAAGGGTTGTGAGATTGCCCCGAGGAGCCCAGCTCTGCAGAAGGCTGGCATTGGTGAGCCCAAGTCTATTGTCTCAAGCAAGGAGTCACCACAACAGCACATGCTCAGGTGGGGCCAAGTGCAGGATCAGGGCCCAAAATGCCTCATCCTAGCTTTCACTTGGAAATGTTGCCTTTCTGCTCTATGCACCTTCAGTGAATGAACCTTTTTAGGATCCTTCTGTAGTATTTCATAAGGCTTTTGTAACCAGTTATTTCTCTACCACCACTTTTTTCAGGCATCTCTGGCTAAAAGACAAACCAGCTACATGGGAACCAAGAGCTAACCTTGAGACTGATAAGGAACAGTTTAGTTTTAAGGCAATGAGTATTGTACATGTTGGCTTGTCAGGTGGAGAACACATGGTTCTCTGTATGAATGGGGACGGGGAAGAATTGGGCTGTGCAAGCTGCCAAAATTCAGGTCTCTATCCTGACATTCCTTTATTCCAGGCATTGGGAACTTGACCCAGTGAGAGGCAGAGCATTCTTCCAGGCCACATGAGATGGCTTGAAGTGCTGGTACTGGAGGCATCAGGATTGTAACCCAATTTGGCAAAATCCTTAAGTGCTTATTTCAGTGATTTCAAGTCTGAGATAGCATAAGAGGGCTGACTGGTCTGTGCTTAAATACTGTTAAAAAGAAAAAAAAAAGTAATGGGCTATAGTTTCCATGTTGGAATAAAGAATTAAATATTTTTTTTCCCATCCTTTAGTTTATTAGCATTTTTTCTTGTCAGTGCAATTCACTCTCAATACAGTCATGTATGTTATCACCGCTCTCGTAGAAGCTATTTCCTCAATTGGTTAATGACTTAGTAATGGAATGGGATAACCGTGTGGGAGGGATGGAAGTAAAATCACCCACAAATTTTACTTCAGGAGAGTATATTTCAGGAAATATCTCAAGAATGAATTCATTCTCAAGAATGAATTCTTGAGATAGGTAAAAATCAGGAATTTCTGTCAGTATTAGAAATAAAACGTCTGAACTTTTTTCTTTTTTCCTGGATTTGGCAAAGCTAGAAGGTAAAGATAAAAACCATACCAAGAAAAGCAATGAGAAAAGTGCTAATCAAGCTCTCTGACTTCGGGGAGGGGGAGTTTTTGGATGAAGGAGAGGAAAACAAAATGTGAATTTTCTTTTCGAGCTGTACTATGTTTGAGTTCCTATATAACTCACCTAGCAAATGCTATCAGTGCGTTGCCTTCCTTTTTGCAAATTCAGATGATAAAGGACGTTCTGTTATTCCCAAAAGCCGTTAAAGCAGAATCAGGGAGCAGGAATTCTGCCCAAAAACCAGGCCCAAATTTTGCACTGGATCCCTTTCTGGGTTGTTTTGTTGGGTTAGTGAGTAGAGGGGATGAGTATTTGGTGAATCTGTTGCCTCTTCTGTCTCAAGAACTACTGTTACATGCCCAGTTTCCACTGCTGAATTTGAGTGTGCTTAAGGAATTCTACATGACTCTGGGAGACAAATACCAATGAAAACCTACTGTTGTGTATATCCATTCATGCACCAGTCAATCGACTTTGAAAGTCAAATAATTTTTCCCTCCCTCCTTAGTAACTAACCTTCCCCTGTACTTAACAAGTGAGCTGAAAATAAAAATTCAAGTCTGTAGCGGTAGTCCTCCTTGTATAGTTTAAAATGTGAAAGGAAAGAAAAAAAATCTTTCCTGTGATAAACTTTTCAGTTGAATTCAGCAGATTTACAGCAGATCTCTGTCATACACACATTTATATATACACATGCACAAATGTGCTTATGAGAAGCAGATGCTGTGTTGGTATTGTTCTTGAAAGAGGAGGAGAGCACTGGCTCACAATGTTGCAGTTATGGCATACTGATGGGAGTGAGAATAAAAGAGAAATGTTAATACTGCTCATGCTTCCACAGATAGGAAAAACAAGCTCTTAAAAGCAGGTTACAAATAAGTCACATATCCTAATGCATTACTAATGAAGTTATTTCATTTTTTTTTGTCTGTTGAATTCTACTGCTGTCCCAAGAAAATGGATGAATCATTTTGTGAGAACCTATAAAACATGGTGTACTGTGTCACTATTTCTGGGAAGAAGTGGGGAAATTACTGTTTTATTTTAAGAAACTCTAATGTTGAACTCTTGAAAGCTGTACAGGTTTTTATTTTGTTCCTATTAATGCTGACAAATCTGTTGTCAATTTTTGTGTCTTCTGGTTTGGAGAATCTGGTAGGCTAAACCTGACCAGCAGTTTTTGAAAAGCAGATAATTCTTTTTTTTGGAATGTTTGAGCTGAGCATTCTCATCCTAGCAAGTTGATGGTAATAACAGCTAGCGCTCACCCAGCAGTTTTGGTTTCTGGTTATCTGAACAAGCTGCTTTTGGCGATAGTAAAATCACCTGTCACATTATCTGATACCTGTAACACAGTGTAAAAGTCTTCAATGATTGGCTCTTTCAGTCTGCTACCTTCTCCTCCTACAAAACATCTTTTAAAGGATATACTCTGCTTATGGTTTATTGACTTGCACCTACCGAACCTTTTTCCTTTCAATCTCCTGTTTATATCTTGCTCTCCTCCTCCTGCAATTCTTTATGTGTATGTGTAAATGTATATACATATGCACATGCAAATATATGTAGTTCATTCTGTTTCACCTCCATGCATTCAGATGCACATTCTCTGGAAATGAACTGAATAACATCACTAAATCTTGTTTGACTATCTAAAGGCATGTAGGCAGTTTGTTGCATTCTCTGTAACCTCAGGAGTGAATGGTATTTTTCCTTACTGTACAAAAAGTTTTCAAAAGTTTTGTTTTATTGTATCGAAAGGATGACCATGCAGTTGGTAGAATTATGTAGAGAGGTGCAATATATTGCTTTTTAGCAAACAAGCATGTCTTGTTGATTGAGTTTCTTTGGATTTCAGGTAGTTTTTTTTTCCTTCTTATTAATGGACCAGCAGCATATATTTCTTTTAAGAACTTAGAAATATATATATAAATTTTTAAAATTGACTTCTTGATTTTAATATGTCAACCTTTGAGCTTTCTAAAGGGTATTTGAATGATAAATATTGTTTGTGTGTGGATTTTTTTAAAAGTTGATGCATGTTGTTTGGAACTGAAATCCCATGTAAAGCAAGAAGGTATTTAAAAAATAAATAAATACTGCTTTTAGCCCTATGGGCCCAATCTGATGGTTGTCATACAAGAAGAAGTTCCTTTAAAGACTAAGGCAATGTTGTATGAGCAAGGTCAAAATCCTGTCCAGGTGATACAAGAACCAAGATGGGGATCTTCTTGCAAAGCCTGAGCTGGAAGTTCTGTGAGTAGGGATGATCTTCTCCAGCATTGTGTGTAGGTGGTTGGGCAGTTACTGCGTAACATACAGCACTAAAACCAGTTTTGGTGGTCTTGTATGTGCTCCTTCTCACAGCATGAACAGGCTGCTGAGAGGAAAAAAAAACAAACAAATTGTAAACCTGTCTTAGCTGCCCTTGGCTGTACCCTGCTTGTGACCTTGCTTTTCTTGCTCTGTGGTCTCTGTGACAGCATAGAGGAATAGCGACAGCTCACTAGAATTCTCTGCAAAGTGCAGAAGGTTGTTAGCTCCCAGTTAACATAGTTTAGAGATAAGGATGATTAAAACATCACAGCTACGTAATGCACCCAGTTAGAAGCTCAAGCCTTCAAGACAGACTAATTTGTCATTGACTATGGCATTTACATGCAGGAGATTTAATCCTCCTTGCCTTTGTGTCCATGGAAGACTTCCATGCCATGGGGTCATCAGGCCCAGTGTCAAATGCCTAAACTGCAGTAAATAGTGTTGGCTAGCACAAAGTGGTGGCCTGGGTCCTGATGTAACAGTAATGGAAATAAATTGGAATCTGTATTGTTTCCAACAAGCTTTGGCTCAGGTAACTAGAACCTATATTCAACCAATACTTGTAGCCATTGAGGTTTACAGTAATGTAGCAAAGTATCTGCAGAGTTATGCTGCACTTTCCCTACTAGGTATTCACAACTCTTGTTTAAAACCATCAGTCAAAATCAGGGTCCCTCTCCTCTCCCACTTATCTTCAAATCCAATTTCCTTCAAAGACCCTTGAACTTTTTTGTCCCTTTCATCAAAACTGATGGGGAACCTTGTACAAAGAAAAACAGTCACTGCTTTAATTACTGAATAAATAATGTCAATTTTATTGTTATGTTTTTATGTAGCATTCTTAGTTTGGTTTATATTTCTCAACAATTAGCTAATGCTTTCGTTTTATTCTTATGCAACCGAAGAACTCATAAATCTCTTTGTAAATTACTGAATTTTGAGAGTTTTTTTTCATGAGATGATTAATTTTCGGAGCCAAGAATTTGTCTTCTGTTGAAAACATTGTGAAACAAGTGTTTTAGGATCTTCATTAAAATTTGACATAGCAAAAGTGTAGCATGAAAGGGATTTCAAACAGAGCTCTCATTAAGACAATAGCATTCTATTTCAGAGACTGTCATCTGGTTCTGCAATGCCTTTCTTTTTTTAATACTATCTTAAGTTGTCCTAATACTAGAGAGTATTTTTACAGTCAGTCCTAGTAGAATTACTGCCTGACATTTCTTACTGCAAGACCTTTTTTAATTTTTCTGATGTTCTTGCAATGTTGATAGTATACAGGTAAGTTTTCCATGCAAGATAAATATCTCAAATTGAATCTCAAAAAAGTAAGTTGTACCTGCAAAGGAAGCAGTTTTGCCTTTGCTAAATTTATCTTATAACTTTAATTAAAAGTGCTATATTGAGAGCTGAAGGTTTATGGGTTTGGTCACAGTTATATCATTTGCTGTTTCCATGGATGAGGGAAAATTTAAACTCTAGCCAAGCTACTCGTTCCGCCACACAAGCACTGAGCTTTTGAAAGCGTTGACCTTTTGCCACTTGTATGTGATCAGCAGGGAGCTGTGAGAGTTTAGATGCAAAATTATCTGAAGATCCTGACCATATGGAATGTACTCTGTTTTAAAGAGCATCGAGAGATGAGCGGGAATTTCCCTATACATCCTACTGGAGGCTGCATTTCAGGAGGACTGGTCAGCCAGCAAGGCACTTCGTCTTTGCTTGTCTTCAGAAATGTTCTTTCCTATGCTTTGAGGAAGAGGTGGGGAGAAGCGTCAGCCAGAAATGTAAGGAAAGCAAGACCAAGGAAGCTTCTGGGCCTAGAAGCTTCCTGGAAGAGAATAGGATTGGGAGCTACCATGAGAGGAATGATCTTCATTGACAGGAAGGGTGAAGAGGAGACAAAGACGGTTGAAAAATGAACAGATACGGCAAAAAGATAGATAATATATGAAAGAAATGTAGAGGGGCATGGCAGGCATGAAAAATAATAGAAGGAGGACTTAGTTGGAAAGTTGGTGTAAAATAAGCATTAAAAAAACTTGGGATAAGCACTGCAGGAAATTTTGTCCTTCAATGTGAGCTCTGCTACACTGTGGTTTAGTCTATGAGAGAAGATGTGGGAGCCCTGTTAAGACTGTCAAAAGTCTCTAGAGTGACACAAATGTACTTTGAGACATAGCAGTGTATTAAGAGATGAATTAGCTCAACTGCTCTTTCTCCTCCTTGTAACTTCTACTGCTCTCATCAAAGTATAGTTCTAATCACCTTGACCCATGTCTTAAAACTCAGGAATATCTGAAAACTATTTTTGTGTGCTTTCATTGTATCAAGAAAATATGGTAGGGGAAGCCGATGCTCAAGAGGAATCATTGTTTTTTAACTGATTTTATTAGTATTAGTCCATATGCTCAGTTAAGGTCAACTGGCATCACTCAATCAGCTTTAGAGTTCCTACCTCAGTTGAGAATCTCATCTCTCACATTCAGATAAATCTAGCTTAGGGTTTTATCAGTTGAAAACTGTGTCCCAGTTGGTGCCTGAGAGGGGTGCATCACTCCATGTCAAAAGCAATCCAGATGACCTCAGCCCTGAACTGCATTTGGTTTGCCTGATGCCTGAGGAATGACTAGGATAATGTGAGGAGTGGGGTGGGCATGCACCATGCTGGTTGCAAGGGTGGCGAGGGACCAGCTGGCTGTGCCTCTGTGCTGGGGCCTTGTTGACCAGAGGTACCATCAGCAGCCCATCTCAATCCTTCCCAAATACCTTAGCTGAGGTTGGGTCAGTTGTCCTTGCAAGACCTCAGACTCCAAGGGGTTATGTTGTCTTCGTGACGTTACAAACTGGGTGGAGATTGAGACATCTGGTGAGAATTCCTCACAGCTGAGCTGTGCATTCTGCTGGGATGCCAATTAATTTAGCTGATTTCTTTTTTGGGACTGTTAGGAGAAGCCAGAGTGGGGGAGGAGGAGGGAGTGTTGGATACTGCAACCTTCCAGTAATTGTCTTTCCTTCAGAACATCACTTTTGCTTTCTTCTAAGACAATTGAGAAACAGTATTTTTGGGGGGGGGGGCGGGGGCGGGGAAAGAAGCCAGACACTGCATCAACATCTTTGCCTTGACAATAACTGGACATCTGCAATGATTTATCGCTATGGGAAAGTGAGTAGGTAATAAAGTTTTGATGTTGGCCATTGCATGTACAGAGATATCACAGGCTTTGAAAATGATTTGTTATGTGTATGCCCATAGTAGCACTGAAGTTCAAAGGGAGGTGGTTGGTTTTTCATGCCCATTTAGTTATGAATAACACCAGCTCTAATTTCCTCCTCCCACCAGCAAGCAGAGAGCCCTACATTGGAAGCCAGATATAGCAACAAAGATGCCTATATCTGGCCAAAATCTGTTCCCTTTTAAGAATAACACTCTATTATTTTCTGGTGGAGACAGATAAAGAGAATATTTGTCTTTGAGGAACCTAATTTCTCAGCGGGAAATTCTCTATCCTCTCAAGCACTAAGTTTTAAAGGGTATGAACTTTATTTTTTGCTGTCTGTGTGAAGTCAGCGGAGAGACTCCTACAGAGCCAATCATAAAAGACCTTTTGGATCAGCAGTATAGGTGGATCTTCCACATCTTGATGGTTTGTTTTGTTTTGTTTTGTTTTCCCTGCTTTGTCTGTCTTCTGCACAACAGAGACAATGCTGAATGGAGATATCAAGCAGAATTGTCCAACACCTAATTCTTCCTTAGGGAAGAATTACTCCACTGTTTATGAATAGGCAGTAATAACACTTGAAATCACTTTGATGACGTGGCTATATGAGTGACGCTGGACTTTTTTTTTAAGCTGCAAGGTATGCCATTGGGAGAAGACAACCCTCCCTATCTGGTCTTGAGCAGTGTCTTTGACTTCTCTGCATCCTCTGAGGAAGGTTATTCAGCCTTTCCTGTGACAACTTTATTCCCATTCCATGCCACCCCCACCACCCACTCACAGGGAATTGGCAGCAAAAAAATCTCTTTTTCCAACATGCTGGCTGCCCTTGGTTTAGGAGCCTTGCCTGATTCATCCTCAGACTGGTTGGCGGAAGGCTTTTCCTGTAAGGTGACCACTAGACTATAGAATTAGATCATCCTCCTTTGGAAATTTGGGTGTAGTTGGTTGAGGGGTTATTATTGACTTCAGCAGAAGCAGGCTTGGACCTCTGATCCAGTTTAAAACCAGTGCAAGGACGTGTCATCCACTGGATCTGTTGTGCCAGACACATTACTGATGGAGTTCTAAATAAACACTGGGATGTTTGGAAATATTTTGTGTATGTAAATATGTAAAGTATGCAAAACAAAACTAGCAGCTGCGGGATGTACTGTCTGCTCACGTGAAGTTTTGTGTAATGTTTTTTCTACTTCTCGGTCTCTCTTTTTTTTTTTTAAAAGAATTTCTTTCTTTTCCAAGAGAATCACTTAGCTGTGATTCCCAGTGGGCAAAGAGGAAAGCAGCTGGATAGGCCTGCGTGATACCCTAAAGACTCTCTCAACTTGTTGAAGAATCTCTTGCTTTTTAGTGAAACCTGCTTTCCACAGAGCACTTAGATACCCTGAAGGCAGCACACAGCAATCACTTTTCATTAGAAGTGGGTTTGTAGGACTGATTGAACTCGGCTTTTCAAGAACAGGAATGCAAGACACAACACATAGCATACAGATTTCGTAGTCGTCTTCCAGTTCTTCCTAACTAGCCAGACAAAAGCATTAGTCACTGATGGATGAGTCTTAATATCCTGAATTGAGCTTGTTGATTTGGAAAGGGTAACAGTTTTTTGGCCTGAGGTTCTCTATCTGTTTAGCCAGAGGACTGAAGCCTATGTACGCATGTGATCCCACTGAAGAATTCAGGAGCACCAGGGTAAGAATAAAAGAAAGCAACTTAGAAGCAGCATAGCATTACTAGATTGCTCCTTTTTTTTTTTTCCTTTTTTTTAACCAGTGTGTTTCCTTTAAACATCCTTTCAGACAGTGTAATTCATCCTTTATGCACACCAGGTCTGCACTGCTGACTGATTACATCATTTCTGCAGGGTATTTTATGCAATCTAGCCACCTGTTGTTTATATTATTTATTTATTTATTTATTTGCCACTCTTCTTTTCCAGTTCCACAGCTTTAAGTGCAGTCTTCCAAACTGCCGGCAACCTGGATATCTAGGGACGTGGCAGACCAGCCCTGCATTGTGGTTAGAGCCTGTGTGCACAGGGAGTTTGACCGGCCTAGCATACACTGCTCTTGAGCATGTGAATGTTGAAAAGTGCAACACCAGTAGAAACTCCATTTGTCTAGTGGCTTCAGTCACAACAAATAGGATAAGCAACAGCCCTGAGTAAAGGACCAAATGGAAGAGAAGCATAATTTAGGAGCATCTGGGGAGATTTTCTAGTTCTCTCAGGAAAAAAAAGAAAAAGAAAATTTACTGTGACAATGGAAGAAGCCTTGTGTGTCCGACACTTGCTGCTTCTCATCCCCTTTGCTCCCAATGGGTTTTGCGGATGTGATTGCAAAGTGCCTAAGCATTGTGCTGCTCAGTCACAGTCTTCTCCATCTTGCCCTCTGTGACACTATGCTGCAAATAGACATGAAGCGATTTTCTTATCTCCAGACCACAGTTGCCTGTCATGCAGCATGTACAGTATTCCTTTTCAAACCTTTATGTCACGTATAAACCCCCTAAAGTCTCGATCTTTGTGTATGGGTCTTGAGAGGATTTTACTTCCTAGGAAAAAATACAGTGAATAGTGATTATTAAATTTAATTATCTCTTTGCTAGGAATTGAGTTAATTTTTCTGGAAGTGGGTTTAAGCATCTTGCAAACATTGTTAGTATAGTGTTTATTAACTGATTGATACCTCCTTGGACTTTTCTAATCAATTTAGATGTTTATTCATAATCCTGCCATAGTAGATTGCTGTCATCAGAAATGGTCAGTTGCCTTAATCTCAATAGACAAATAAATAAATAAATAAAAGTATGAAATCTAGCACAGTTAGAAACCTCCCATCTTTACTCCTGTTTTAATGCAAAAAAAGCAACACTCTGGGGACAGGATACTCAGGCAGCTTACAGCATATTACAATGCCTTTATTTCCCGGTTCTAAAAAGTGGCAGATTCCTTAATACTTGCTTAATCAACTCTTCTCTCAAATGAGAGCTTCAACTTATTGCAGATATTTGGCCACCAGTTTTCCCCAGAGCAGCTGTAAACAGCTATCAGCCTGACTGATGCAGTAAAGGCTGTGATGCTCTTGTTAAAGCCATGCCTTGAAAATTTGCCTATATATGGCTAATGGGTTTAGTTAGTTTTCCAATGTTTTCTGTGATGGAGAAATAGTTGCTTTTTGCATGAAATTAGTAACTGTGAAAAAGGCCTGAACGCTACTCAGACAGAGGGCCTCAGACGTGTATGATCCAAACAGGGGCACAGGCAACTCCAGGACTCTGAACTTCTGTCTTCTCCACACCACAGTGTCTGAAGAGACAGCTGCAAGAGAAGATATAGCATTTCTTTTTTCATTCTCAGATCATAAGGCAGAAAGCAGTTTGTTTTGGTGTTTTTGTGTTGATGGTACTTTGCAGCGTGCGCTGCTCTGATCAAACATATGGGCAACAAGCTCCAAAACTGATTGCCTTGTGATATAGCTAAAAGAGCTGTGATTCTTCATGAGCAAACTCACAGTAACTCACGCATTTTACCGAATTTTTAACAGAAAGAGTGGTTAGTAAATAAGCAGTGATGTCAATGTTGTTATTTGGATTTGAAATATAGAGAAGCTTAGAGGACCACTGACACTAATAAGAAATAAAAATCCTTAAGCTGCAAACCTACCCCTTTGGAAGTTATTCCATCCTAATATTTCAGGGTGTATTTTAGTGATTCTTTGAAAAGCTACTTCTTAGTAAAGGGAAAACATAGCTGTCATTTATGGCAGACATATCTGACCGCTTCGTGTGACTGTTTACTACTTTGAAGAAGTCCGAGAGGAAATACAGACAGTCCAGATCAGCTAGTGTCAAAATCTCCAGTTTCCCCATGTGCAATTTAATCCATCATTGCCAGGACTCTTTTGCAAATCTTAAACCTGTTATTTTCTTTATATGAAATCAGCAATCCCTATAATTTCATCTCAGCTGGAATATTATCTCCCTTCCCCCTCACTTTTTTTTTTTTCTGCTTTTGATGGGTCAGATTTAAACCATCTGCAAGCAGATGGAAGGGAAAAGTGGAATTATTGTTTCCACCAAAAATTTTGCAGCTGTCAGGGTGTGTTTGACAGAAGCCTGATGGCTAAAAACAAAGACAGGACACGTTGTCCCTACTGCATATCAGAGAAGCATACAAACTCCTCATGGCCAGCTCTTACTCTTACTTGGAGAACTTGGGGCTAAGTGAGGTAAACAAGATCATTACTTAGCCATACTCAAGGGCTTTCCGGAGAAAATAATTTTCTAAATTATGTACTGCTTTTGCTCGTCCTTAGTGAAACCTTGCTGGTTTAAGGTTGGGGCATGTCTTTCTAAGTGACACTCACGATATATTGCATTGACCACAGGTTTGTGCCTGACGTATTATATGGCAGAGGCTGAAACCACTGATTCCAGTACCTGTCATTACATATTGCTTTTATAATCTGGTTTAATTTATGAACCATCGTTAGTAACTGCAGCCGATGCAAAAGCATTTGAAGTTGAGTTTTCTAGGAGGGGCACCAGAAGCTATGACACAAACCCTCCCCGTGTGGGCTAGCTGATTACTTCTCCACTTTCGTGTTTGAACATTAGTGGTACATCGATCACTCCAGCACTACTTTATTTCAAAACAGAATTTCTGGAGAAAAAAAAAAAAAGGAATCCAACACTTGAAGCTTGTGTGACCCTCTTCTAGTGTTTCTGTTGTCAGGGTTCGTAAGAGTAGCTTACTTTTGATAGCAACAAGCAAGACATCTTCAGGAAACATAGATGAGTTTCCAAACTCAATAAAATCCTCAGTCTTCTTTCTAATTTGTAGGTGTCTTTCATGCATAAATGTGATTGATTGTTAGCAATGAGGAGCTTAAAACCACAAGGCATTCTTGGTGTCATTTTTCTTCTCATTTTCCTTCAGAATTTTCTTGTATTTTTGTACTTTTGATTTCTAACCACTTCAGTATAAGCATCAACAACATTGAACAATACAATTTTTGTCCTTCTCATCATGAGTTTTGAGCATTATAATCCCATTAGGTCATTAGGAGGTGTATTTTTCATGTTTTAAAGTGACAACCATGCATCATTTCTACCTTCCAGGGCTGACATTGTCATATTGGCATTTATTCATATTGTGTTGTTTTCTTTGTTTATTTGTTTTTAGCCGAAATAATTTGCCTATATAAACTGAAAATAGAATGTGTTTGAGCTAAGCTATAGACAGTAAGACATTCAGGAACTACGAACTCTTACCCACCATAAGTCATCTGAACCCTTTCAGTACATAAGGTTTGAGTTGCACTGTTTCTAGTATGCCAGTATTGAAAGTATTGTACAACAGCTCACATTGAAAGCAATTTTGAAATGATTCACAATCTAGTTCATAAGATCCAGCTTCACACTCACCTTGGATGAAGGTAAAATGGGATCATGCTGCTACAGTTGTAGTCATTTGGTTAGACTGGGGAAAGCACTGGAGAAGTCTGCATTCTTTTTTCTCCCTCTTTCTTGGGGAACAGAATTTGAACTCAACAAAAAATGCAGGAATCTTGAAATTACTGGCCCTATCATTACAGGGAGTGCAGACAAGTAGATCACACAGACTAGAGGCCAAATCTTCATCATTTTGCTCTCACTAATCTAGCAAATATACTCCTATTAGAAAGAGTACAAAGATTTAGCTCTATGATCAACAAATTGACTTTCTTCTGCCTAGTCATTAGGCTCCTGCAAAAAGAATATTTGAAGGTCTGCAAAATCACATAGGGAATATTTTCTGCCACCTTTGTGCTGAATATACAGTTCTTACCATGTACTACTTACAGCCTTAACAGGAGGAAGTAACAGGCCATACTCTCAATTTCCTTGAACTTTGTATAGTTATTTACACTCGTGTGAAGTAGGTGGAAAAGTAAGAATTGATTATGCTTATTTGCACCCACTTAACACTGATGTGAAGGATTACAGAAGTGGCTGAAGGATGGAAAAACAGGGCCAGCAGCCTCGTGGCACTACTTGCCAAGACCTTCCAGGCTTTGCAAGCCAACAACCAAACTCTTCAGCAAGAACAGTTCTATTACTCTGTGTCAAATCTTCGACACCTCCCATAGTGAGCAATATCAGAGTGAGGCAAAGGAGTCAGATCAAACCACCCTGTCTCTACTCCCTGGCAGCTGTGCTTCCATAGGAGTTCTGCTTTCTGCATTGCTTCCTTTGAAGTGCTGAAAAAAAGCAAATATTCACTTACACATTTACTCCTTCAGCCCCCATTGCTATCTCTGTAAAAAGAAAAGAGAGAGTATATAAAATGCTGTTCAGGAGCTAAGATTATCCTGATCCCTCAGAACCATCCATTTTCCAGTGGCTTTCTCTAGGTTTAACAGATTGTTTCCCATATTACACATTCAAATCTGTCCCTCGCTCACTGAGATCTCCAGGCAGGTAGATCTATAGCAATCCCTGCCCCTCCCCAAGAGAAGGGATATAAGAGGCTCAAATAACTGAGGAAGCTCAAAGAAAACCAAGAAAGAAACAGCTAGTAGTGAAGCTGTAGTGTAGTTGGGAAATAATCTGTTTAAGTTAGAAGTTTAAGGGGAGAAAAATCTGAGGCCATCCAAAAGCAATTAGTGAAGAAATCACTGCTGAATATAAATATGACTTGCAGCTGCCAAAATAGCTCTTAACCTCTACCCCTTGGGAAAAACAGATACACGTCTCCTTCAAACTACCATCTCTAGAGGCTGGTTGCAGCTCTGTTCCTAAGAAATATGCACCTCCATCCTTCTACCCTACTCATTTCAAATTTCAAATAAGAACAAGAAAATTACTTCAGATGAGTTTTTTGACGCTATCAGCTAACTTTGTAGGGCTGTTCCCCAAAGTTTTAGCAAAACAGTTCTTCCAATTTATTCTGTCTTATTAAAAAAAAGTATTTTAATACCAAGTAGTAATACAAAAGTAGTATCATCATAGATACTTGCTGTTTTGTGCTTGTTTTTGTGCACATGTAACTGGATTGTATAACAGATGTTTTATTTTCTCAGTAAGCTGCTGTATATTGTTATTTAGGATATTGGGATAAATAGGAATATATAGGGATATTTGGTTATATAGGAATATGTTGTTTTTTTTCCTGTTGCTTATTTGTTTTGTTTTGTTTTCTGTTAAAGGAGTCTCTACTTTCAGGATGGTAGTGAGCTTTGTAGTGACCTTTATGCTTTGTGATAAATGTTTTCCAATCTGTTGATGGAGTGGCTTAATTAACTAGTTAAAGATCAGGGCCAAGGGGCCTGTCATGGATACCTTACTGATCAAGCTGAAAGAGATGGTAAATAAGCGGTATGGGCGTGCTGCAGTTCATCTGCCCATCTCTGATAAAGATGAAAACTTGGGTGGGCTTTTTGTTTTGTTTTCCCGTTATATAACTTTATATAGTTATGTAGGGTTGTTGTAAGTAGTTATGTAGTTATCTAAGGACTTGTGTAGTTTTCTCGGAGCTGATCTAGAACGCTAGAGCTATCTAAATAAATGTAACTGATCTGTCTGAATCTTAAAATTTTGGCTTTTCTGTTCTTAAAGTCAAGGAAGTTATTTGCTTTCTCATTAAATAGCTTACAATCAAATTAAATTTGCAGGAGATGACTGAAATTCCTGTGCAGGAAAAAATCTAGAAGTGTGTATCTAGAACAGTGTATTATTACTAAATATCAGCATTCATCCTCTGCTTTGAGACAGGGTTATTACTTATGTATTTAGCTTTCTCACCGAGGAAATTCAGCAGTATTATACCTGGGTTTCCTTTATTCTTTTCCTCTGGGAAATTGTTAAAGACATTTATATTTGAATTGATCTCTCTAATGGTGCAGTATTTTATTGTACTGGCTGCACAGTCTTTGAGGAGGGATCTGACAGCACAAAGTCTCCCGCTGTCTGAGTCCTGGAGGAAAAATTACAGGCTAGCTCTTCTGCTATTGGCTTCAGTAAGATTCCTCTTTTTCTTCTTCTTTTTTTTTTTTTTTCTGAAGTGTTCATCTCTGCCTAATTGTGAGAAATGTACATTTTGTCTACCAATTCATTAAAGAACATACATTATTTAAGACTTTTAAGTTTGTATCTGCTAATATCTACTAATAGCTACTATCTATGGATGGCGTGTATTAGATTTTTTTGGTTATAAACTTACTAAGCAGAGGAAAAATTAAATGTATCAATAGGTCAGTATAATCCATTAATTCTCACAATGTAGAGCTTTACATTAAGGTTTTGAATATAACCAAAAGTCCATTCTTTATCAATTCCTTCATATAAATACAGTTCTTCATATTAGAAAAAAAAGCTTTTTGTCGTATAATAGAACCAGAGAAGAATGTCGAGAATAGGGAGGTCTCCCTGCTGTCAGGAGACAGGTGAATACAGGCAAGCCTTTTACTGTGGAATAATATGTTATGGTGCCTCTGTTAAATGAATGTCTTGTTGCAAAAGTCTTTTATATGAAAGATAGCAAAGGATGACATTTATTGCGAAGCCAGGAGATTTAAACCAGACAAGCAAATTTAGATCCTGAGAGGAAATTATCCAGAATTTACCTCTGACAGTTTTTGCATAGATATTTATAGCTATAACCAATATGCAGAGCCTAGACAGTAGTTTGATTGTTACCTGAAGGCAATTATTATTAAGGTTGTGTAATTGTAAACTAATTAATTTCTTCTAAAACAGATTATGCTTGCAATTTCTGTGATTTAAATGTGAAATGTCCTTATTAGTTTGAGGTAATATCAAATAAAGAAAAGAATAGTTAGCATACAAAAGTCAAATTGGCTTTAATTGGAGATCCATTACTGGTAGCTTTGTAATTAATACTAGAAGCAGTAGAATTTGCAGTGACCCTGAACCGTTAACATGAAAAATAACTGTATGAGCTACACTGAAAGCAAATGGCTTTAGATAGTTAAACAAACTCTCTGTCTCTAGAGATTTTGCTTCATTTCTTTTTTAAGAGTTACAGAAATTTAAATTGTAAAATCATTTGTAGACACCATGTGCAAGTTTTCATATTTACAAACTGCTTTGGAGACACCTGTTTATGTACTGGACTTGTGTGGTACCCTCTTACAGCAGACTGCTTTTCTGTCCTTAATGGAGAAGTTAAAATTGAATTTATTATTTTCCCCATTTGGACAAACAAAGTCTCACTCACAGTGGGGTTAATTCCTCCAGCTGTTTGTGGTCTGGGTATGAGCAGATGATCTCATCTAAAGTAGTCAAGCTGGGAAACAAGGGGAGAAAAAGCAGCTTTTGTGCAGGAAGCAGGATGGGTAATGGTTAACTATGAACAAAAAGACGTGCAAGAAAGCTGTGAGCTTTACCTATACCTCCATTTATAGTATTGTCTAGTTTGGGGGAGTTGAGGAATGCATGATTGTAGTGAAGGGGATATATATATGTATTTAACACCTTCGTTTTTACCACTGTGGAATACATCTATGCTATTGCAAACACTTAGATATGCAAGAAATGTCTACCATGCAGGAGAACTTCTCTAACCTAGATCCACAATATCAGGAAGAGAGTTCCCTAAATGCAATGAATTTTTCCACAGCTTTCCCATAAAATACCTCCCAGCTCTGTAGTTGGTTAAACTTTCCAGTAGAGGCATGGCCTGGCATTGTCATCTATACGAGCTCACTTAGGATCTGTGGATCACAGATGCCATCTTTCCACACTAAAACTCACTGAGAAAAACAATCTCTGGCATACCTCTGGTCATGTTTTCACCAAATGCAACCCTCCCTAAAATGTCATCTCTGTGAACAACATTGTTTACCACAGTTTTCTTTTTGTTTTGTTTTGTTTTTAATGTATAAAACTCTTGTAATGTATAAGAGAAAAGAGCCTTCAAACTTCTTCCTTTAACAGTGCTGCAGCCCTTCAAAAGATAGCAGATCAGAATGCTGGATGCTGCTTTTTTTGTCCAGTTTCAGAACATTACTTAAAAAATAAAAAAATAGTAAAGGTAGGGAGAGACCAAACAAAAACATGATTTAATCAGCTGCACAAGATCTCTATTTAACCAGTCCATTTTCAGGAGGTGCAGTGGGAAGAACTGGTGATGTCTATATCTATAACTATGTCTATATCTATCTAGATGAAGTCTTGTCCTTGATATTTCTTTCTTCTTCCTGAAGATTAATTTCTTCGGCAAAGTTTGTATCTAAAGCTTAAAGAAAAGCTATTACAAGCACTGGCAGTACCTTTTTTGCTTTAATAAGACATTATTATGAATCTTCATTACAAGGTATTGAAAGAAGTTTTCTTGTTATCTTATCATGACAGTATGGGGAAAATCCATGGGGAAGTTTTCTTGTTATCTTATCATGACAGTATGGGAAAAATCCATGGGGACAGACAGTATGGGGAATATCCATGAAAAATGAGAACACAAAAGTATCAGTAAGTAGAAAATAAAAATAGATAAATCATATCAAAAGATCAATATATTTACTCCCATGAGGCCTATTTCAAGGTACTTGAACACAAGATACACTACACTTATTCTTATTTTTCTATTGATCTCTGTTCAGACCAGCTAAGCTTAAGGGAAGTGTAGAGGTAGTGTATGTGGCTGTAATTAGTTACTAGGTCTTGGTTGAATCAGGATCCCTGTTCTTAACTATGGCAGGGCTAAACAAGATGGAAGGAGGAAAGAAAGTTAATCCCCAAAACTGCCTCTGTTAGCACTGATTTTTACAAATGCTAAATTAAAATGAATCCTTCGAGGAAAAAAAAAGAACTTCAATGCTGTGTGCAAATACGGTTAAACGATTCTTACTTGAATCATCTTGCTTTGAAATGAAAAACTCATAACATTATACACCACCCTTCTTCTGACTGATCGTGCAGCTGTCATTGAACAGTTTCTTGACTAACTCAATGCAGAGAGTTAAAATTGCCCGCGCCAACTGGGCTTTCTTGGAAACCTTGCCTCTGCAATTTCAAAACAGGAGGTTGCATTAGCAAATTTCGTGGAACAAACTCACACTTGAGCACCAGAGTGGAGATCCAAAAGCATTTTGGATCTCATTGAAGCAGGAGTAAATACAACTTTTCAATTCATGTTCTATTATATTTATATGTTGTCTTTTAATTTAAATGTGAAGAAAAGTTAGTGGAAAGGACAAAATAGGGATGCTGCAGAGCCATAGTGAAAGAAACAGAGCAGAGGTAAAAAAAAATGTCTATTTTCTCTTTATTAAATATGCCAATTGCAGGGAAAAAATCACCATTGACTTCTGTGCAGCTGGATGAAATCTTCAAGTGATATTGTTGACTTCCTCAGTGGATTATGTTCTAGGTCTCATCCTGCATGCTGTAAGGTTTTTTCAAGTGTCCTGCTTTAAATAACACCGACAGTGCTCAGTGTTTTGTCTAATCTTTTTCTTAAGTGTGGGAGATGTCTCTGAAACTAAGAAAGAGGAAATCTATTAATATTGGATAGAGTTTGTATCAGCACACTGAAAACCCGTTCTCTGAATACTGTGGAAAGTAGTCATATCCTTTTAAGTAAATATAAGAGAACTACTGGCTCAAGATTCATACTGACCTTTTGAGAATATCTTTATATATCACCAGGAATTCATGCCAGGGTTTATAGAGAGTTTTGCGTGTATTTAGAAACCAAGCAGTAAAACTGGAAAAAAAATGCAGTACTAACTGACAAATAGATTTTTAATTTTGTTTATAAGTCATGAATGTGACCAAAAGAGAGTTGCCTTAGCTGAAGTTTCTTATAAAAAAAAAAAGTAATTAATGACAAAAAGAGTTCTATATTCCATTGCTGACTGATCATTAGTTTTTACAAGTTACTTCCTTTTTCCAGGTTCTAATTGGTGACCTAGTGGGAGCTGTGAATGTTGAGCTGTCAAAACAACCTTCTTTTTTTCCTTTTTTTTTGCCACATTCCAGTATAATTAGACAGATTATTATAGTAACAAACACAATACCGTCTGTTTGAAGCTTTATTCTATATAAGCATTACCATCCCTTTATTTTTAAAGGTACCGAAACATATGGGAATAATAAGCCATTTTTCTCTCTACTTTGAGCTAGACTTTTTTATTTGGATGCCAAATCTGTGTTTGGAGAAAGAGGGAAAAGAAATAGTATTTCTAAAAAACCCTGCTCTTATAACTGCAACTCAGATGTCCAGTTCATGCGACTCCAATTCTTCTCTCCTCTTAATCTTTTTACTAACACTATTTATCTGTGCATAGAAGAGTGGCAATAACATAGAAATAGTTTAGTACAGCCTTACCAGTCAAAGACTCAATTAATGACAATAATAATAATAATAATAATAAAACAGTAATAAAGCTTTAATTTGAAGACTTACTGAGACAGCAGATGTATCCTTTCTAGTTGGGACTACATAACTGTTTGGGCAGCTACTGGAACTAATTTCTTTCCCAGGATTCAGATTTTCTACCGTGAAAGTTGTCACCTTTTTTTTTTTTTTTTTTCCATCTGGATGCTTATTTTTCTCACTTCTTTTGCCCATTTTCAAGGGAAAGTGTAAGAGCACAGTGAGTAGGGATATGAAAAAAAAATATAGCCAAGCTCAGCCTGAGCAATATCACACTGAAATCTGCAACGTTATTCCAAGGATTAAACTCACCACAAAACCTGCATTCTTGGTTACACAGAGCTAACTTTCTGCCAAGATACTTGAAAGCTTTGGCATCTTTTGCTTTCATCTAACCAGGAATTGGGGATAAATCTACAGGACCTTCATCTCAGGCTCTGCTCAGTGAAATCCCTCAGCTTTGCTTTTGGTATGTATGGTTGGTAGGGAAAACATGTGGTGGGAGGTTTGAAAGAAAAGGGAAGAAAGGAAAATAGCAGGTTTGGTATGATATTATTAAGCAGGTTCCTATGCTATGGGTCTCTTTCAGCAGTTGAACAGCCAGTGCATGCAGTGCCTGTTGAGTATGATTTCTACTGTTTTCCTCTGAATGCAGTATATTTTCACATGTGCACTTTTGCAAAATGACCTCGCACTTAGAAGAATATGCCTGTCTGGGAATTGTCTGGTAATTCTGTTGCATGCAGTCAGATGGGACCCCAGGAAAGTGCCTCCTGCACAGTGCACTGTGCAGTGCTCCCAGGCTAAGCGGCTCCCTGCTGAGAACTGCTGCCAGGTGCAGTCACCTGGGCAGCCTGGGTGTCCTCCAGCTTGGCTTCAACCAGACTTTCCAGTCCCATTGCCTGAGCAATGTGCTTGGGCAATGTGCAAAACGACCGGGGAAACTATGGATGTTCTCCGTTTATACTTCAAATGAAAATAAGCATGACAATTTCTAATGCCATGGCCCAAGTTGGCAAAAGTTCTGCTCTGTTTTGATGTGTAAGATCCCTGAATTCAAATTATACAAGGGAAGGAGGAATATTGTATTATCATAATACAACATTTCTTGATTATTTCCTGTAAGCGATAATTAAGGGTAACTATCACAAATGTTTTTTAGATTATAATAAGTGTAACAAAATTGTAAGGAAAGTTTAAAAGGATGGATAAATTTAAGAGATCAAAAGAATGATTTCTGGCTAGTTTTGACCAATATTTGTATCTTGTTTGTCAGCGTATTCAACAGGAAACTGTGAATGGATACTTGGCTGCATGAGAGATGAAATGCTTTCTGCCTTCCCACCCCCCTTTACCCCTTACTACTTTCAGTTTTGAACACTAATCCTTTCGAACAGACTGAGCCTTTTTTGATGTTGAGTCAGTGGACAACTGAGCTATTTCACACTTGGGGAGCCAAATTTTGTCTCTCACTGCACATGTTCAAGCCTAAATTTGGGCCTCAGATGTTTCAATAGAGACAAGATTACTGCAAGCGCAGGGTGAACAAATTTACTCTGAAGGTTGTGTCAATATGCTAGCCAGATAATACTTGCCAGGACGGGAAATCATTTCACCTTCAATGAGCAATGATGGAGTTATGAACAAATCAACTTAAAATAATAGATTGGAGAAACCTAACATGTGATTTAAGTCCATTAAGGGTGTTCCTTTTCCAGTGCCAACCAAGTCTCTGTCACAAGCTGAAGAACCTTAACCTGTGCTCTAGATGCTGTTGGGGATCACTGTGTCACTCCTTTCCTCTGGCTTGACCCCTTCTGGCCCTCAGAAAAGGATGCACAGTGATCTTTGCCATTTCAGGATTAAAAATTCCCAGCCATAGGCAAAGAAGAATTTCTGTGGTCAGAGCAAGAGCAATGTCAAGTCATTCTGGGTTCATACACAGACCTAAGCAATGGAGAAGATTCTCCTGAGATGACGGGAAGGGTCTGGCAAGACCCTCTGGTCTGTGTAGAGACTCTGGTTTCTGCAAGATAGTGATCAGCAGTGGATGAACAGATGGACTTCTGTGCCTTTGGCAGCTCAGAGCTGTTTTCTTTTTTTTTTTCCTCGTTTTCTCTTTTTCTCTCTTTCTCCTACTTTCCAACTGCTGCTTCTCTGTTAGGCATAAGAGGCTGTCCTACTGGGATGATTAAAACCACTTGGCTGACACTGAAGTGAACACACTCTATGCTACATACTCTATACTATAGCACAAAGCAAGAGATGCTCTGAGGAAGCTTTTCTTCTCTATCTGCTGTACTTAGCACTATGATAAATAAGCAAGTCCCTGCTGCTCCCAACTTCTCAGATATGTTTGTCTTCAGAAAGATAGAAATACTTTCAAATATTGTAGCACTCCAATTATTTCAATATTAGTTTTAAAGCTGAATTATGGTCACTTTGGGTTGTCTTCATTAAATTGTACTTAAATTGCATGGAGCTTCCTTATTTTTGAAGGACTGAAAACATAAATTAAGAATTGAAGTTTGCTGAGAAATGCTGAGTTTTGCTCACTATGGACTAGAAGGATGATGATACCACATAAGTACAAGATTTTACCTTAAAAACAAAAAAAAAGTATAGAAAACTAATTTTGAGAGCATGCAAATACAGTACTTTTATTATGTAAGGCCAGCATATAGAAATAAGCATACTGCATTTAGAAATAAGCAGACATTTCTCCTTTACGTTGCTTTCTAGGCTTTCCAGAACCTTTCAGTATTAAAGACAATAAAAAACAAAAACAGTTATTCAAAAAGAAGAATACAAGGAGATGGGAGACGAAGATAACACAAGGTCATGTGATTTGTGTAACTCTTAACATACCAAAGGACTCCTTGTGAAGAAGTTTTCAAAAGAAAACTCATAGACATGGCATGGATAAAGCAATTGGCTTCTGGCATGCCTGACCATTGGGGAAATATATTTCTTTCAGCATGATACGTTATATAAGCTTGTTCACATCCTTTGAATGCCTATTTGTATTTTAGATGGTATCTTACTTCATGGGAAATAACTGGAAATTTAGTAGCATCTAGATCATTTTTATGACAGAAGTTGATTTTCACCAGTATGAAATACTTAGTAATCCTTTTACTGGAAAACAGACATCTCTGTCCAGAGCACAAACTGAACGGGTTCTGCTCATTGAGATGCACCCACTATGTTTGGGTCAGAGTGGGGCTGATCACAGTGCAGTTGTGGCACCAGAAAACTTGGAAAAAAAAAGCCAGCCTCACTGGGTCCAGGTGAAAAATTCTACTTGGTTTTGGCTGATGTTATCTCTGTGATATTTATAAACCTTACTAGTATATGGTCTGTTTCTGGTACTAGGAGAACCTGCAGCTGCACCTGCTTATGGTTAGTAAGCAGGCAGAGGTCTGCTCTGAAAACAGATGTTCAAGTTTATTTTTATGCAGAATATGCTCTCATTAGAACACGGAGATTCTAAGATAGTTGTGTTGGTGAGTTTTGTTTGCTTGCTTTTTTTTCCTCCCCTGAATTGTGTAGAAATGCTGAGAAACTATTGGTGATAAAATCTAGCAAGAGGCCATAATCACATTTCTGAAGATGGGCAACAATAACTTCCGTTTCAAAGGTATTTGGATTTTGGCCTGAAATAGCTTTGGTCTCAGTACTGACCATATGAAAGATCATTGTGGTTTCTCTTCTATGCTTCCTAGCGTGAGACTGGCTTATAACACAGTGCTTTTTAACAGTGAGGGAAGAAAAAGACCACTTCTGCAAAGCCACAAGCTTTTTGTAAAAAGAGAGATGTTTTGATTCATCTTCCTTCATGCATCCTAGACTACAATTTACTTTGCTGCAAGCTCTATAGAATTGTGCACAGCATGTGTACATTTTGGGGGGTTAGTTATTTCTAAACAATCTTTAAAGCTTCAGAATACAACTTTGAGTTTTAGCTGAGAGAGAAGTAGGCAATGACTTCTCTTCAAAATAATCACAGATCACGTCCAGCTAGTGTTTCTGCTCAAAATACCTGAGATGGCTAAATTCATTGATAAAGTTCTACACACCCTAATGAACCTTGCTGCTTCACAGAGACCTTTGTCTTACAAATTCTTCCCCAAAGCACTAGTAATGATCTTGATTGACTCTATTGAAATCCATTGAGTGGATGAGTTGAGGCACCCAAGGCTTGCTGCCCAAGGGTTGCTGAAGGCACCTTGAGTGTTGCTGGAAATGGCAGCTGGGAATCAAGCTTTGATCAGAAGTCAGCTGGCCAAGGCTGGCGAAGTCTTTAAAGCTAGGTCCTTCCAATCTGCACCTGAGCATTTCCCTTGCTTTTAGAGAATACATCTGAGATATCCACTGCAAAGGGTGCAATGCATGTTCAGGAGGCAAAGGCATCCTTGGCAATTCAAGTCTATAATAAATATTTTGGTTACTTGCCATTTTTATTTCATTTATATCATCGCTTTTTGTTTAATGTCCTGGCTTTCTGGATTAGCAGAAAGGCCAAGCCAACAAGCTGTGTGTACATGCGTATGGATGATAGTCACAAACTAGAAGGACTGGGGAAACGACACCCTGCTTCCCTCCACCGCCAGCATACAGCCATAGTACAACAGCTGTTGTGCTATGTGCATAACTGTGCTAGAGAGGGGGAAGGCAGGTGGTTTTCTGATCAATATTGTTATACTGGCCTAAACCACACTGTATATGCAATTATGGATTATGTCCCCTTCACATAATATGAATTTATGCCTCTATCCCCATAGGAGGTTTGGACTGTAGTGAATTACACTTGCATAGCTACAATATGGTTCAAATTATGTGAGTAGACAAGACTTATTTCTAGTTTCTTAATGAAAGAACAGGGACAGATCCAAAGACTGTCAAAATTAACAGCAGGATTCCTATGGGCTGCTTTCCATTTATGTGAGAGCCACCTAAGAGGCCACTTTACCCTCTAGAAAGAATTTTAAATATAATCTTCTCTGACTTCTGAGCTTATTTTCCCTCCTAGGCTAGTAGAGAAAATTCTTATTATTGCTTTTGGGAAGTGGATGAGACTCTAGTGTTGGATGTGAATTCTTTGAGAATGTAATTAGGAAATACATCACTTGAACACTTTTTATTGTAAACATACATCATTGTAATGCACCACTGTTAGGAAATAAATATATGATATATTAGAAATATGGCACAATCCCATTTGTTTTAAGAACCGAAGGAAGACAGCTTTTCTTCAAGATCATAAAAATACATCTATTGCTGTTGAATGTGTGCTCTACATTAAATTTTAGAGTCAGTCAGTCTAGGCCTATGTATCTATTGGCAAAAATGTACCTAATTGTTGGATATATGGTGTGCAAAAGATAGCAACAATTTTAAGTGGCTAATAGACTGAGCCTTCTGCAGGCTGGCAGAAGTTGGTATCATTGGGAAGCAGGACCATCCTTCGCACTGGCAGCCATGTAGCTTTTGAAAATCAGCTATGGAATCAAAGTGCAACCCATGGTGGTACTTGTATGCACATTTGGGAATATCCTTTCTTGGTATATTCTGCTGGAAACAATATATCTGACCCTGCAGCTGGTGTACTGTTCCCCTTCTTCATTCCCACCTATAACCATATAACCCCTTCTTCATTCCCACCTCTAACCCTTCAGTATAAAAAGCATAACTGACACTGATCAAAAATCAGTAGTGATTCACTTAAGACTAAAGGTCCATTTACACGGATCTCTATTTTGGGGACTTAGAAGATGAAACTAGTCCAAGACACAGCCTGCATAAACCTGTGCATTTGTAGCAGCTTTATTTGGCCTGAGGTTTCTGCTTCTGTAATTACTACCTTTGATTTCCCCTATTCTCTCCCTT
>JAUBOD010000953.1:709660-735380 GCA_032353885.1 Nothura maculosa
CCCCTTGGTGAATCCATGCTGGCTGTTCCTGAGCACCTTCATCTCCTCCATGTGTCCGGAGACAGCAGCCAGGATGAAAATACTCTTCAAATACTGAGATGACTCTGCTTTACAAGAAGCCTAAACACCTGGAGACCTTCCCTTGGAAAATGTTCATTTGTCAAAACAAATGCATTTACTTGAAATGCATTTGATTTCTGACAGCATATTTTCAGTTTGCTCAAAAAGCACGAATTTGGTCTAATTGTACCTTTCCATATCCCTTTCTGATTTTTCTAGATCTCCATTTATTTGGTTGCAAAAGGAAAAGTCACAAATTGGGCAAAAACAGGCTTTGTTTTGTCCAACCACATTTCATTCGAGGCCATAGGAAGTGTTTTCAGAATTTCATTTCATGATAAATCTGATTTATTTTGTTCTAAATATAAACAAATGACCAGTATAAAAACAATTGAGCTGACAGACATGCCAACTTTTAGCCACTTTTCTACGAAGTCATTTGTCTGGTACCATGGTGACCTAACTTTAACTGAGGTAACAGTCTGTATGAGCCTATGCAGAGCTCAGCATCAAAGATAAATAACACTGTTACCATGACAATAATGGACTCCTACCATTTGTGTTAGGAATACTCGGATGATGTGTTCCTACCCAGCCTAGAGCGAGGGTAAGGTTAAAGATGGCCTAAGACCTGGCCAGGTGAAGTTCCAGATCATCCTATAACTGCCATATTCTTTTCTGATCTGCTGTGCTTTGCTCATTGGGAAAGCTGTGCCCCAAGGCCGTGGTGGCAAAGCAGTGCGGGTCCCAGCTAAAAAATGGTATTTAATTATAGGCAGAGTGGTTTATTTTAGAATCGTCTCTTACTTAGTCCATCTGTATATCATCTCATTAATTTTGCTTTCAGAAGTAAAACTAATGCATAATTCAATGTTTTCAATTCAATTTGCTAAATTTCAGGGTTTTTTTTTTTAAATGCATACTTAAAGCTTACTACTTCTGTGTTGTTGTTTCCTTAGCAGTATTTACTAAAGCAGTCCACTGGGAATAGGATATTCGCCTTTCAAGTTTACAAGTACAGACTCTTGGGTTCACAAGGAAACTCTTCTCTGGAATCATCAAGAGTAAGGTGATAAGATATATTCTGACCTTCGTGAAGCTCATGCTTTAGACCAGGAGAAAAAAAAACTGAATTAAGTCTATATATAACTTTCTTATTTTATATGATTATAAAAGTACATCTGTACCTTTACTGCAGAGTATTCATCACTGTTTGACATGTCTGGCTTTCTTTAACAGTTTCTTTGTGCTCTTAAATCTCAGAAAATGAGTATATATCAGCTTAAGCATGAGAGTCCTAAGTAGTTGTTCATTCCTCCACTTGTTACGAGCTTTTACTTCCTCAAAGCAACTACTTTGTGTTTAACAAAAGTTGTAATTCAGTCTGACAGTCAAGCACCTGAAGTTGTTAAAAACTTTGTTCTGTGCAGTGTCTTTTCTTGTCTCCATGATGGTAGCATTCAAGTGCTCTCCAAAGCTAGAAATGAGCCAGAAGACTTCTGTTAGTCAGGATAATAAAGTTTTGTTACCATTGCTTTCCAGAAGATACTTACCAAGATAGCTGTTTATCCAACTGCTTGCTTTTTTTAGATCTGAACCTAAGTCCACACAGAGCACCAGTGTGAATGCATGAGTTCTGAGCTGGTTCACCAAGTCCCTTAGTGTTGTTGTCATGCTGGGTTCTGCTGAATTATATGAATTCTGGCCTGAACCCAAAAATGATCTCTCTTGAGCGCAGGTACTTCATTCTATTCTATGCAGAATAGAGCTGAGGATAACAAATGAGAATATACTCTAAGACCTAAATGCTTAAATATACCTTACGCTTGTATGTCAAAAAAAACTGCCTTAGAAACCGTTTTATTAAAAACCATTGCTGAGGGTTTAGAATTAACTTGTGATTCTGTTTGCTTTTCTTGGAATTTCAAAGTTGTGCAATTTTGCTTGTTTAAAATCCATATTAATTCCAGATCCATAATCCTGTAAGAAAAGGATGAAAATAAGTGTAACTGTAGTTAGCTCATCTGCAGAGAAGAAATGGTGGAATCTCAAACTGACATTATCTGTTACATGCTGTGTATGAGTCAATAAGGAATGTAGGGCTTGGAACTTGTGGCCTTACCGTGAAGATCTTTTGGTGTATGTCCTTAACCATTGGAGACAGTTCTGTTGCAATAACCTCCAAGAAATGATGCTCTCTTTTTCTCGCAAACCTAACTTTTTATTGCATGGGTTTACTTCTTGCCAATGCTTGCTGTGCTATGTGATGAACTCAGCCTAGCACCCATGGGTAATGGTGATTATCCTCTGACCCAAGGTTAGGGAAGAATTTCTGTAATATCACAGAATCATCATTCAGCTTCTCTTATTTCTTTAGTGATAACAGTAAAGATGTAGAGAAAATAGGAAAGTAATGGAGGTTTGAGTCTATTTTCTTTTGTTTTGTTTGTGTGTGTTTGCACTCGCGTGTGTGTGTGTGTGCAGTTAAGACAGGTGAACATACAACCAGATAAACTACTCCTCCTCAAATGGAAGTCTATGCAATACTTGCCAGCCCTCAGGGGTATAGATGTAGTTTAGAAATACTAGAATATCTTAAAACTACTGTTTTGCTTGTAAACATTTTGACTGAGTTGTTATCATTGCCGTTTGCACTTTGTTCCAGTCATTAATTACTGCATTGTTTGTCCAAGTCTGAATTTAGATGGTAACCCTGTTGCTGCAACAATTAAACCACCTCTAAGAGCCAGTCTCTGCCACCTTCAGTCATGTTGGCTCATACTTTGTAGTACCTAGGAACTACTGAGAATGAAGAAATTCATCAAAAATTGCCTTGGCTCCATATTTACAGTAATTTGAGATTTTGCTTCTGGCATCCACTCCAGAAGAATAAACAAAATCTTACCTTTCGTTAAGATAACAGTGAGTTTATCAATCACTATGATTTAAAGCTGGAGGCAGGGTGGAACAGAAAGAAAGAGGACTAGCTGCTTTCCGTAGATTAGTTCAATGGAAATTGTGAAAATCACATCTGTAGAAGAGAAGACAAAAATCAGGAGGCAATTGTGCCTTGATTGTGTTAGATCTTCAATCCTAGTTTATAGCAATATTGTTAGGTATCATTGCTTCTTATTCAGGGATGTGATACTAATATACAGGAACTATTCATATTTCAACAATACTGAATTTCCCATAACATATAAGATTCATAGGCTTAACTGTTGGTTCAACTCACAAATCCTAATTCTACTAGCAGTTAGTCTTTGCTACATTTATCAAAGAAAAGCCCTTTTTCTTCTGTGATTCACTGTAACCACAAAGGCAGAGAGATGATTTGAGGTTTTGTTAGTGCCATCTTGAATGAATGAATTATTTTTTTTCCTACTCAGTAAAAAAAGACTACAGTGATATTAAGGACACACCATCTGGACTAAAATTGCATTAATTAAAGTTTGATACATCTTGATAAACTAGACATCTGTCTGAATAAACTGGAGAACTTCTGTGTATGAATTCTATTGGATAAAGGAAATACTTCTGCAATGCTTTTAACCTTGTTGGATAGCTCTCAAGATAGCTCTCAAGATATTTATTAAAATCATTTTAAAAAGTCTACATGACTTCAGGGTATAGTGTGCTTTCATTTTTCTAACAGAGTCTTCCTTAATTACATTGAAATAGTATGAAGTAAAATAGTGACTCAGTTTTAATGGCTCATCAAACTGTACACTAATTCAGAAAAACAAGGGTTTACCCCTGGAAACTGCTCATAGTATCCAGACTGCTACTCTACAACATTAACACAAGAAATTCTCAGGAAAAAGGCTTACTCTATTGGAATCATAAAGTAAAGAATTTATTCTTTCTTTAACAAAATGTTAATTTATCATCAAGATTAAGGCGGGAATTATAAAGTCGTAGGTGACTTGTGTTAATATAGTGACTAAAATGGAGGAGTATATCAAGAAAATTAGGAAATGATGTTTGGATGTTTTTAGTCAATGCATGCTTAGTTGTTTTTTTTTCAGTATAGGATATTCATTTTAAAGTAATCTGAAAGTAATTCTATAGTAATCTAAGAATCTAAGTAATTCTAAAGTAATCTCAGATCAGAAGAACTGCTAGAACTCTCACCATATATATTTGATCTATTGAAATATTGTAAGTTACTTGTGTTTGATGCTCTCACAGACTTCAAGAGTTATTTATTTTGACCAGTCAGTTTATGTGGTGCAATATTTTTCTCTCATATAACTCCTACAGTAGGCAGAGGAAATCCCTAGATAAAAGATTTGCATTATAATGTTTCTTATCTTCTTGCCAGATCTGAACAGCAAGTACTGAAGACTCTGGATAACTCAGTGCAATAGAGTTGTGGATTTGAACAGCTTGCAATATAGTAACTGTTTTTTTGTTGATTCTCTCCATATTAAGGAGGTGGTGCCACAGCTTCTTGAAATTATTCCCATTCATAATTTTCCAAATGCTTATTTTCTATTTCTCCTATCTTTTATCTCCTATCTTTTATCTCTCCCTTTCTTTCTACACACTACCTATTAAATCACCTGATCAAAAAAGTACAGTAAGTTCAGTTACACTTTTCATTATAATTATTCAAGACAGAAGATAGAAAAACAAGAATTTGATTTGAAGTGACTTCTTTTGTGCTTATGGAGATTTGGACTAGTAGACATGGATGCCTGTAAGACTTAGAAAAGTCTATTTCATATTACCAGATGTGTTAAAATAACAGTCCTAAAGATGTTTATTTAAGAATCAAAGCTAGTTTGTTATTTTGGTTTACTTTCTTAAATAATAGTTTTTTTTGAGCAAGCCAGTCTGCTTATTTTGACTGGAATATCCAACTATCCTTTCTCTTTGTAAGAGGACAGAGGGTAATCATGCTGCAGCAATGCCAAGGAAGGTCACTCAAACACTTTCAGAGGGACTTCAGTATTTTGAATATTTTGGAATAAAGTTTGAGCCAATGTTTACTTTCTATTTTAAAAGTGCTTGTCCTCAAACACCAGATACTTACACAAATAATTATAAATACAGGAAAAATATAAATAATGACAAAGCCTTTCAGATTAAGCCAGATTCCAAAGTAAGACTAACTAGCAAGAAGCTAAATTTATTTCAACAGCTGTCCTCTTTGCCTCATTTTTGTGCAGTTTTCTCCTCATGGAGAATTTTGACAGGTAAAGCTGCGCTGTGCAGGGAGCCCTGAAAGCTGATGGATTCTGGTATGGCTCCAAGACAGCTGGGCAGGAGAAGAGTGACTGGTGACCCTGAACGGAAATGTCACCGCCACCAGTCCCCCTCCGCAATTTGGAAGCTGATAACACAAGTACCCCTGTTGGTTTGAACCGCAGCAGAGATGTAAAGATAATTTCACAGACTACTGAGTTCAGACCACACAGGTCACAGAAACAGAACCGCTAAGGTGGCTGTCAGAGAACTGTTATGTTCAGTGTGTGCTTTTATGCCCCACAGAAAAACTGCCTATGTCAACCTGGGCTTCCTGAGAGTTTTGCAGGGTAAAGAGTCCACCAGGGTGATCTGGAGTATCTCTCACTCTTGTCATTGCAAAGAACCTACACTCAGGTAAAAATCAGATGGTGTAACAGTTCTCAGTATGAAGCTGGTGAAGCTCAGTATGCCCCAGTGTGAACTACCTGTTGGAAGCCATATGAAACATATTCTTCAGCACTCACTTCTTTTCCTCCCAGACTTTACATGGAAATAGATGATCTAGCTTCTAATGTTTTAGCTACAGCTCTCTTTGGGAGGAGAAGGAACATGATATGCAAAACAACATTTATCCATTACAATTTTCCTTTTAAATATTGAAGAAAATTAATATTAATATTTAATTTAATATTTTAAATAATAAAAATATTTAAAAATATTTCCTGGTTTTGAGTCACAGTCAAGAGATTATGGTGATACAGATTATGGTAAAATATTCCCAGAAGTGTTTCTGTTCCCAAATCTCAAAGTTGAGATAAAGCGTAACCATTTTTTTCATTAAAAGAAATAATTACAAAGTTATGGGATATGTTTGAATCCACCAAAGAAAATGGCAGAACTTCAGTGGCTTCAGTGCAGCCACATTTTGCCCATATGCTGACAAAGATGTTCCCTTACAGTTAAGTGTTCAATGAAAATATCCAGTCTTAGTGTGTCTTAGGCCGTAAGCCTGTCAGAGTTAAGTTCAATACGCTGTGGCTGGACTGTGAAACCCTCCTTAACTATAGAAATGTTGAAACTACAGAAGATCTCTCACTAACTTCATCAGCAGTTGCGATTGATTTGCTATATATTAGTATTAGTTGATTAATTAATTAATTAATGTTATGCAGTAATAATGCATAGCCAATGTACCTTTGTGACTGTGGGTTGCATTTCTTGCCCTGATACTGGATTGAGCACTCATGTGCAACCATGTAATATTGTTTTCTTTACCATCTTACATATTATCCTTTACCTTCTTACAAGTGGATAAGCCATAGAGAATTTTTATCACTTCAAACTGGAATATACATCACTTACTTAGGACAAGGATGCTTGAATAATACAGATCATCTGTTACCAATGTTAGCAGTTTTGTAGCTCACTTCCAAAAACAATTTTTCTAGTAAACTCAAAATTTTAGAAAAATAACTTTTTTTGAATTGTTTTGGTGATTTTTTAAAAGTTGGTTCCTGTGTTGCCATGAAGCCTCTGGGACCTGCAAGAGTGTAAGCCTATGTAAATGAGGGTTTCTTGCTGTACCCTAACAGAGCTGAGAAATTTTGTTTAAAAATGTTTGTTTTTGACGCATGTTCCTAGGTTTACACTCAATAGTTAGTCATATAGAAAATGGATTAACAAGCTGAAATCAGATAAAAAGCTAAATCCACAATGACATTTCCTTTTTCTAAGCTAATGTACAACTAAAGCAAACTTTTGCAAAATGTAGGCATAATTTTTGCCAAATTTCTCTAAATGACAAGTTGGTGTGACTTGTGAAGTCTGGAAGAAATCCAGGGTTCTGCAACCTTTATTACATACTTCTGCAGCTTTTTTTCATCCTACAATTCCCTGTGGGAATATGGCACGTTTGTGCTTTCAGAAGATAGAAGTGGGTAGAAGAGTTACTTATTTTTACAGTTGTGCAATTTTCATTTAAAGTCTTAAGCATCTTCACTCAGCTTCCCTTTCCTTTCGGCTCATCCTATATGTGGCTTTCTTGAGATAGTCGGCATACATCAAAACAGGAGAATGGTCAGAGGTGTTTTTACTGCATCAGGAAGATGAAGTGGAGAAAGAAAAACAAACAAGCAAAAAAGCAAACCAAATCAAAAACTCACTCTCCAAAGAGAGGAAAAGAAAGATTTTCTTTGCCAGCCAGTGAGGTCATTGCTTTATTTTAAGCCTCTGTCTAGTTGGACACATGCACCTTGCTTTATTTCCAGAAGTCCAGGAAAAAGAAAAATTAATTACATACTTAATTTTCACTATTCCTGAGCTGTGTCCTATGAAATCAAAACTTTTCAACAAAGGCAAAGTATGAGTTCAATATTCAACATTCAGGACTAAGTACCTGCCAAATCTGAAGCTTTAAAAAAAAAAAAAAGAGAGAGAGAGAGAAGGAGAGCTGATTTATTCCAGCTCAATAAAGAATTTGATGGTATGTAACAGCTGGACAACCTATTATTTTTACATGTGGACAGCCTCAGAAGTATCCAGAAATAATAATGCAGCTTGGGCATGCAATGACTATGAGAAATTTTACCAAAAGCAGTAAAGGAGGAAGGGGAGGAAGGGCAGGACCCAGAAGGTTTTGAATGAGGTTTAGTCTGAAAATGCTGTCACAAATAGCTACCACATGGCAACAGTGATATCTAATGCTAGGGGACAGCAATTATGAACATCATAGTAACCTCTGACAGATGCCAAATGAAGCTTTAAATCAGCATCTGCCTTCAGAATCTGAATATTCCCATAAGAAGGACTATTCCTCTTCTGCTTTTATCTCTTGCTCTATCCCCTTCTAGCTGCCAACAGCTGTGAAGGGTGGCTAGCTGTCTAGAAGGAACTGCAAAGCCAGAATTAGAAGCATATTAATTAGGAAGACTTCTTTGCTCTCTAAGGTGGAGGGTATGCAATAATTCTGCCTTACTCATGCTGCTCCTGTGAAGAGATGTTCTTTCAAAAACATACATACATTGAGAATATCTCATGTGCTGGGGTTGACTTTCTGTTTTCCAGGTTAACTCTTTCTTAGAGTATCCTCTGATCAGATGCTGGCAATCTGGCACACAGACCTGTAACCTTACATTGATTTTTCAGACATGACATCCCACTGGTGATATTGGTAGAAAGTAATTTTGCGAAAGGCATAGATGACTGCTCTTGTCTTGGCCAATACATCTGGAGCTGGAGAAGCTGCAGACAGGGTGGGAATGACAGTCCTCAGAGAGCACAACACACCTCAGAGTGGCCCTGAAAATGTTCAGACTTATGCTATGGGGAGGTGAGATGTCTTCCAGCTGCCTGCAGGATCTGGAAGCATGAAACACCAGCAACCCTCCCCTGCGAGGCCCTGCAAAAACCATACACAGTAGCAGGGAGAGCTGCTTAATTTTAAAGAAGTAGAATCTGGGATTTTTTAGAGAAGTTTCAGAAATGTATGGGCTGGATTTTGAGGTTCAGAACAGAGCATGAGATGGAAACTCTTTGAAAAAAAGGAAAAGGGCTCATGTGGACCTCAGCTTCATATTTCAAAATTTCAGAGTCTGCCAGGGAGGTCTATACAGGACTGCAGACCCAAGGGAACAACAAACCCAGTTGGCTTAAACTGGCTTTCCTGCCAGCTCTCTAAGACAAGTGGGAAGTCTGAGGTTTGCAACCACCTTTTAAGTTTTCTCTGGACTTAAGTTGCTTAAGGTTTGTTTGCTTGTTTTCCAACCTCCCTCCTCTCCTGCCATTTAATGGGAAAATCAAGGATAAAATATTGTCTCCCCTCTCTTATTAAAATACCCCAAAACAAGTACAGAACAGAACACAGAGAAATAACCCTAGTGACCGCTAGCCAAAACTCACAAGTAGTATGTGCATATCTGAAATAGTTGATGCACTCGCATAGGAAATCGCTGGATATTTTACACCACTTGCAGCGGTTTAGTAACTGGCTGTGGAAGCTCATTCCCCACTTGAGAAAGTCATGAATTATACAGTTTTTACATCTGTTGAGCATGTTGTGCTTCTCAATCATCCAACTGTACTGAGCCTTAAGTTTTCAGCCTTCACAATGAGATCACTGTTTTCAAGCACGTTCTAGTGGCATTTTGTCAAGCCATGTGTGTTTTTGGGATGGGGGCAGGGAGAGAGGAACAAAAGTATGCTGCCGTTTCACAGGATTGCAATCTACTTTTCAGTCTACATAAAATGTAGCTGACCCATCAACAAGAAACATTCTTTGTTTACTTCTTTTTCTTTGCCCCTTTTCTACCCCCCACCCCTTTGAATTGGGCCAATGATTGTTGGGAAGAAGATGGGGAGAAGGGTTTAATGTAAGTTTTTTCCCTTTGGGTTTCAACTCTTGTTAATGAGGGTGGGGGGAAGGCCACCACCAAACCTTCAGTCGGTCTTAATCCTCCTCAAAAAAAATGTATTTTCTTATGTGAAGACTCATTTTTGCTCCAGCTACATGGTGTTTTTAATGAAACTCAGCTATTAAACAAGGACTGACCATGAAGAACACTATCAGAAGGATGAATGGAGATTTAGTATTTTAATTTTGATTTAGCATGGCCATAAGGAAATTGCATATACTAATTAACAGATTTTAAATCAAAGTACTAAGAGGATGGGACAGTTTCCAGAGAACTAAGTACACAAAACTTGGAAGGAGTGAAGTAGGAAAACCTCTGTAGAAATTATCTGTGGATAATCTATTGCAGCAGAGGCAGAGAAATTAATATGTTTATCTTGAGTTGCACAGAACTCACTGAGATCACTCCAGGCCGAACAATTCATAAGCAGACAATAATTCCCTGCATGGAATGACTTTGATCATGGCTAAATAAAGATTTCTTTTTTCTTTTCTCCAGGAGATGGTCACTCATCATTTAAGCAATGGTCAGCCATAGTAACATTTCCACTGGCCAAAATTCAGATAGAGTGAGTGTCAAAGCAACATACGTGACAAATGTTGTTTGCTCTGTGCATGGAGGCAGCCTGAGGCTCTATGCATCTTTTGTATTAGCTTTTTGTTTTTGAACTAAAAACCACTTGCTTGTGTAATTTACATTGTTTGAATGAAAGCCATATCGAGAAAGAGAAATGGGCATTGCCATCTAAATAGATAACAAGCATGACACTGGTGGAAAGGAACTGAAAATTACAGCCTCTTATAAGATAAGCTGGGCTAGCAGTCAGATCAAAAATGTCTCTGTGTTCTTGTGGAGAAATAAAACACTCAAAGAGAAGGAAAAACAGCACTTAGACCATCAGTGCTTAATTCAGGTAGTCTAAGTGACTGTAATTCATGCTTGCCCTATCCCATGAGTGTAAAATGACAGCTGGTCCCAGCTGGTCGGCTAACATGTGAGGAGGAAAAGGTTACACTGCGTCTCTGGGGACAGATGTCGGACCTGCCCACAGTTCCTGCTCCCTCTGCCTTCTGGTGATGAAGATTTGCTCCTGGAAGGATGCAAATGGAAATGAGTGGATCAAATGGGAGCCCAGGTCATGGCTGTACAGCCCCTCCTTACCTGTTCACTTGCAACACCTCTGTCTATGCAACCTGTGAGCAATGACCAAGTATTTACTGCTTCTCTTTGGTCTCTGAGCCTGCCCTATGTGCCCTCCTGAAGTAACAGACCATACAAATCCAACTAGATGGACTGGGGTTGCTCCTTTGTTGTTATGTAGCTATGCCCAGGAAAGTACTTTAGCACAAGGGTTTATCTTTTCAGGGAGATCTGGTTGAATTTTGGTTAAATCCAGACCCATCAGCTAAACCTTACTGACAGTTTTTTCCATGAGATTCAGATTAAGCCATGCTATGTGTGGACCAGGTAAAATGAGCTGCAGGCTCTTATGCCACAACTTTACTAAATCCCCCCAGCACAGGCTCTGTGTTGCACAGTTCCAACATGACTCCAACATGGAGATTCCCTAGCCACAGAGCATCCTGGTATACATAGGGTGCTCATAACCTTACTGTGGATGTACAGCAACCTTAAAGTGTCTGCATATAAGGAGCAGGAGAGCCCAGAGCAGCAGTTTCTGTGAATCTGCTGGTTACTCGCCACTGCCTGCTAATGTCGTTTCATAAGCAAGAACTAGGCCAGAGTGTAGGAAAAGTACCTCTTATGATGCAATATGGCTGTGGTTAAAATTAATAAAAATATATGTCTACCTGTAGCTCAGTGTAAACTTTATGTTGTTTGTATTTTAATAAGAAAAAAAAGCCCTCCTGCCGTATAGAATAGTGATGAAGTCACTTGGTTCCAAATGCTATAATTCTTCAGCATGGTTTGTATTTTTCATCTTCTCCTTCTCTCCACAAAAATTCATCACTTGGATTTTTGATGGCAGTAACCTGTATTTAATTTTGAGCTACACAAGCTCAATGGAGGACTATGATTAAATTTGAATGTGCACAGTGTCTCTGCCTTGTCTCTGTAGACAGTATTGTCCAGTCCACTGCGCTTAGGGACAGAATATTGTGAAGACCCTGGTATGATTTCTTCATTCTGCCAGAAAACATCCCATTTAACTAGTTCAGCCAGTACATAGGATGCTGCTAAAAATTGGCCTGTGGATGTTCTGCTTGGCACTTAACAACAGAAGGAAAATTAGTGTTTTAAAATCAAATCTGGTTGAAAAAATATCCAAAGAGAGGATGACGTTCATCAGTTAAAATCCTCATTGCAAATAGCTACCCTAGATTTTGCTTTTACTCAGTTTACACTGAGTTCTGTCATTATAAGAGTTAAGAAACTGGAGGAAGACTTGACGCGGGGAGCCAACTGCCTAACATTAGCTGCACTGTTTAGTTTCAGGACACTGTCACAAAGAGGATGAGAAGCTAAAACATCTTTGGTATTACCACTTGCATGTTAAATGGGATTCCCTCCTTGAAGATATTTCTACGTTGTCAGAGGAAGGAAACGGCAGCTGCGAAGTTGCGCTCCTTGTACATACCGCAGAGCCGGCCCCACCTCCCCCCTTGAAATTTATGCCAGATGCGGGAAGGAATGAGCAAGGTTTTCAAAGTGCACACTCGGCATATGGAAGGGAATTTTTTAGCAACTAGAAAGCTTTAGCTAATTTCAACAGCTCCAAGGATTCAGGCAGATCTTTAAGAAGATCTGCTCTAAGGCTCTCAATATGCCTAAAATATAAAGTTTTATCTATTGCTTGCATTTCTAAAGGATGAGTTCCATCTTACTGAAAGCTTTTTTTTATTTTTCTTTTTTTTTTTGTCTGCGTGATTGTTGTGGAGAAACAGTGATAAATGCTAGGTCTTGAAGAATGGTAAACTGAGGCAATGAAGTATCTATGAGAAACTATGTTTCTTGACTAACATAAGTGAGGCAATTAGGATTTCTATCTCTGTGTCTCTAGAAGACATCTGGACTCCCAGGCCCCAAACCTATAGATATTATAATTGAAGCCATTTTTTTTTCTGTAAGAGAGAGAGACTCAAAAAATGCTTTGTTGAAAAGTGTTAACAGAAAGGTTCAAGTAAAATGGATGAGCACCCGAAAGTCCAGTCTTATTTTCCAGCTTTTTAAAATGTTTTTATAAAATCTTGGCTTTCAGAAACACAGATGAAATCTTTCAGGCTCACCTAGCCATAGACAAAAAGAAAAAACCCAAACAGAACACAATGACTCCATTTTACAAGAAGATTTTTGCTTCTTTTGCTGAAAAATATTCTGGTCGAAAAAAAATGTGACCATCTGTACTCATTGGGCTAAGTATAGAAAGTTAGTATAGGACACTTTGGCTATGCCACAGACCCTCTGGCAAATGGACTCATGCTGTCCTTGACTTGAGAATGTAGTCACCAAACAAGCATAGCTTGTGGTGTGCTGCACAGCCAGAAACAGATATATTTTAAGTAGAAGTAAAAGCATTGGAACAGATGTGCGAGGAACTGAAGAAGAATGAGGGACATTCAGAAATACTGGGACAAGGTTATATTTGCCCAGACAGAAGGTTCTTCTTAAATTAGGAATTAATTTACAGGTAGAAAGGAGAGATACAAAACAAGGCTATGCGCCTGAAGGAAAATGTCTCTTGCTGGTTCCTGAGCTTCTGTAATATACTTGAGTTCTTTGGTCCTACACCACAGATCTCTTTTTATTGCTCTAATTTCTTGACTCACTAACTGATAAACAATTTTAATGACATGGTACTAGAGATGTTTTCTGAAGAGCTTTTTATATTTTCTGTCTTCCAGTGTTGTAGCAAATTGCAGTTATTTAGGCACAGCTGCTGCCTGCTGCAAGCATGCTTATGGTGTCAAGGTAGGCTGTATGTTCAAATCTGAAGGTCGGGTCACAGAGCTCCTGCCATCAGTAATACACTTGTTTTTCTCTTGTACAATGTGCAGCTTATTCTCCTTCATGAACAATGGATTGCAGCTATACCCTTATTTCCATTTACGTCAGCAGTGGATGTTAAGTGGAAATGCTATATCTTGTTTTAAATGGGTACATTTATTCTTGTATTTGGTGTTATCTGTGTATCATGGATATACTCAACTGAATGAATTGCATACAATATAAAAAAGTATATTAGGAATACCTCTCTTCTCAGGTTTCCCAGCTGGATGCAATAAATCTCTTTCTATAAATCATACCCCAACGTTCCTGGACACTCAAAATCAGGATGGTGCTGTGCCTCTTTGGTCATAGACTGGGTTTTGGTAGAAAATTTCAATATTGCCTTTCACATTCAGAAATCACACAGACTGACTTTTTGAAAGCTACTCAGCTAAACTGCTCTAGAAACAGTTGCCAAAATAGTTCATAGTATAGTTCAAATACACACCTTAATGAACATTGGCTTTGGTTTTGTACCCAGGAAATCACAATTCCAACAATCATTAAAACACAAACTTATCTAGAGATATCCTTTCTGTTCAATAAAGGGGCTCCCAAGCCACCATCATAATGACAGTAAATGACAAGAATCTGATAAAAAAACTTATATTGTTCCTTGATTAGATGCATCAATGGGCACTGAGGATTCAGACTAATATGCTTAGTTTTATTCCTCTGTCAGCTGCTATAGGGCAAGTCTGGGTTGCGCCCAATGGGAAACTTTTCAGTACCTTCTGGGAGGTGGGTCCTTCCTGGTTTTCATTTGGTAACGTTTAATTCTCTGCTGTCAGGTAGTGGAAAAAAATTAACAAGAAGTATATGTAACTATTCTGTAAACAGTGAATTACTCAAAGGCTGAACTTCGAGGACATGACATCCATGATTCTCTTCCTAGTAATATGTGCTTTTAGTTGAGCTTGTTCTTTTAAACTTTGTTTCTACCATCTTTTTTTTGAAATTCCCACTTTGTTGCCACTGTCATAAATACGATGGAATATTGACCAAGGGGATACAAAGAAACTCTTTTTTGTTGAAGGATTTTCAACCTTCAAAGTCTATACACTGGAAGAAGTGGAAGAAGGCCTAAAAAATCTCTTCCAGGTAGTGGAAATAGTGAGATAACATAACAGTATAGTTTTGTCATGTCTTAACACTATATTTCACTAGATCTTGCTTATTGACCTTCAGATTCAGAAAACAAAGCACTAACATTACTAAAAATTTTGACAGACAAGGTCCAAAAAAAGAGTATATTTTGGAAAATTACATCGAAATATAGATGATTCCATTAAAAACTTAAAAGAAAAGAGCAATTTCCCTCTATTTTTAGTTCTTTTGCTTTCTCTCTCTCTCTCTTTTTTACTTAGTAGTTTAAGTTCAAAAACTTAATTCCTTTTGCAGGAAAAGAAATAGTATTACAATAGCAAAAACACTCTGTCCTTTATAATGGAACACCTATTCAGGATATCAGCAGGTTAGATGAGCTTTTCATAAAAGCATAGCAAAAAAATAAAAAATAAAAAAGGAGAACTGTGCTCATCATTTATAGGAACACCTCCCAGTTAAATTACAAACAAGGTCAGTGTTGTTATTGCATGCCATATCAGTCTCTTTTACCAAATGTATAGGAAAGGATGTTGAGCATGCTCCTGATCTGGGTTAAATCAGGAAGGTTATCCACAGACAGATTTAGATCTAAGGAGAACTAGGACTTAGACTCACTTTAATCTAATGTGATACAGTAACAGCTTTATAAAGAATGTTATTTGAAGGACTTCTGAATGCTGCTGCTCAAAAAATGAAGTTCTCAAGGGTGTCTTTTCCTGGCAGAGGGAATTCCCCCTCAACTCTTACTTTTATCAGATGGCTTTAAAAAAAACGAGTTGAAAACTGAAGTATGTAGGAATAGACATTCCGTTAAAGCTATTAATAAATTAATGGAAAGAGTGTCATTTCTATATTCCTTCTCCATTTTCTTCCACTTTTGAAAAGAAAACCCCACCATCAAGCCCATATGACTGCAGCAGTTCTCTGGGAGAAAAAAAAAATCAGCAAAATATGTGACTCTGCAATGAATTTAATAAGAAATAGCATGAAATCAGGACTTGATGATGGAAATGGGAATTTCATAACATTTTACCCTTGCATTGGCCTGTAATGACATTTATCACACAGTGTTGGAGTTAGACTTCTGAATAGTGCTAAGAAACGAAAAACAACAAGCTTCAGCTTTGTTTTGTTTCATTTTAAACAAACAAAGGAGACAAACACAGTCAAACCCCATAAGATAATCATGATTTTAGTTATCAATGGGAAAATGCTGAGTAACATTATGTTTTGGGATTTTACCCAGTTTCTGTGAAATTTCTCTCTCCCATGCCTTCCCTCAAATTTGCTTTCCCAGGATGCTTGAAAAACATGAATAGATGGAAGGGATAGATGGTCAGATGGAAGGGAGACCATTACTTTACATTATATGTTCAGAGTTACTCCTTTGTCTAACTCCTTTGTCAGTGTTACAAAATTAATCCTCAGGTGATGAACTGAACTGACCTATCAGTGTAATCTCTTCATGGCTCTGGAATTATCCAGAGGGAACTGAATGGTGGCCAAATTATTGGTATTAACTAGTTCTTCATACTTAAATTATTTCTGTCACTCCTGCTTCTACATCTCTACTGAAGTCTCAGGTGTAATTTCTGGATGAAGTCTAGTTCTTGAGTCTTTTACTATGAGAACTGCATTTAAGCTCATTATCTTCAGTGTGATATAAACATAAACTAAATAGTTGCTATAAATAAACATCTCTTCCTGAATAAGGACCTCCATTAACAATCAAATAATCTTTCTAAGTAGCCTTTCTAATTATTCTCTAAGCATATGCAAAGACTGACTTGAGACATGAATATTATCGTTTTTTTTTTTGCTACATACTATACTGTCAAATCCATCATGCAAGTAAAACCGAAGGTTTGTATCCAGATTTGTAGGAAGTCTTGGGCACAAAGTAGATCAAGCTTACTAGTTTGAAAGTAGATTTTAATTTCTTCCTGTTCTCTCCAACTTGTACATGTTCTCATGTACACCATGTAAGTACTGCAAAGCAGAGCCAAACTGTAAAGTGGTAGTTATTCTGCCATTTTTTTCTGCCACAATTAATACTATTCAGTCATACACATTCCTACTCAAGATGTTACTGCTTCTACTTCAGGCCCCTATTGGAGTAATACTCATATCTGATAGACAGTCCCTCTCTTAAGCTGATAAAACTTAATTTTATCTGGAGAGATGTTACTAGCAAACAAAACACTGTAGTTTTGATTTAGGAGTTAAACGATGCAAATCCATGTCCTGTGTTAATCAAAAGATGTGATGAGACGCTTGCCCTTGTCTTTCCTGACTTCAGTAGCAATGAATATATTAGCAGTAATAGTATAAGGTATTCAGTCAGGCTCCAATCACTTTTCCAAATCTACCTGCATATAAACTGATTTTCACTTACATTTCCAATGTATCACTCTTTCTTTTTTCCTGCTAAGAATGAAAGACATCTTCTAACATTTTTAGAAGTGAAATATCTTCATCGATCCTGTGACATACTACATTGTCCTGCCTTGTTTGTAATCACATCACACTAAAAACTCCTCTGAAGAAGCCTCCTCTAGCAGGAGTGATAGGACATCAAAACCTCACATAATACATTCTGATTCTGGCTCTTTGAGTTTGAATTGATATTCACCAGCAAGAGCACTAGGAGCTGATAGCATGCCTGAGGAACAAGGTTGAGCAAAGTCAATAGATCTGTCCATTATCTGGAATGCACCAAGGCTTCCAGAAGATTTATAATGGCTTCACCAGGCCTAAAGTAGTGCTTTGACCTCAGAAAATGAATGCCACTAAGTATTATGTTGTACTGCCACACACACCTACTCTTCAGGCAGCAACATCCTTGTCAGTGGATATTGGTAGGCGATGAGGCACATTGTTAGGAGTGGCCTGGTCCTTGGGGCAGTGTTAAAAGCCATATTAATGTAATTTTCTGAAGTATATGCAAAAGATATAACACTTCTTAACACCGTTGTTGACTGCACTGTAACTTATGTTTTAATTAGGCATCAAATAGGTTGTTTTTTGCTACGAGCCTATTCATCTGTCGACTATATCGCCACAGAAGCAGCTGCAGGAAAAAGAAAATCAGACTGATGCCATTTTTATGGAAAATATATATTTAAAAAAAAAATCAAAAAAAAACCCCTACCTTTGCTATGACTGAATTCACTGAGGGGTGAAACTCGATAATCAATAACAACAGAAAACACCGGGTGAGGGAAGAGGCATGACGCATATCCTGAGAGAAATAATAAAATATGCCCAGTTTATATGGTTAATCTTCTCTGTAGGCTTGCTCTGCAAATTTAAGGAAGATTAAATTTCAGATATGCTGTTTCTTGTTTTTTCTGGCAACAATAAACTTCAGTTTGGAGGAGGAGGGGGAGGGAGAGGCTGAGTGAGGAGAAAGAGCCACAGTAAAGTGTCTGCTGTCCATGTAGTTTTGCCAGACTGCTGTCTCAATTGAGAGCTGTGATCAAGATTTATTGGGCTTAAAATATGAAACAGACCTTTCATGTTGGAATTCTAAATATCTTCTTAAGCAGTAGTGAGTACCACCAAATGCTTAAAGGCAACACACCAGAATTGAAACCCACACAATAGTTTCTTCTCTCTTTTGAACCAGCAGATTGTAGAATCTTGTTCCATCTTCTCATTTTTGAATGGGGGAAACAGTATATTGGATATTATCATCATCATCTGAAAAATAGTTGTTTTTTATATTACATTTTGGCTCAGATGGTCAAGATTACTAGTATTTGAACATGTGTGCTGAATGGGCAGGTCTATCACTTAAGTTAATAAAGAAAATGCTTGAATGTGTGCAAGATGTTTGCATCTTGGTAACATGTTTTATTGAGTCCTTCGTTACATAGTGGCAGGAGGAAAAGCTTGGAAAAGATCTAGACTAATCATTTCATGCTATTTTGCCAGCCTCTTGTTTCTCTGCTTTACCAATAGTTTTGTTCTACAGGCAAAGTAAAGTATTCATGTGAGAAAGAAAATCAGAGTGAAAATTTTCTTTGTGGACCTCAGTGTTTAGAAGGCAAAATGCAAAATATGCCTCTGAGCCATACTTTTATGTCAATACAACCTCTTAAAATATATTCAGGAGGATTTGTCTTTTGCTGTTTATGTAGGAAGTACAGCAACGAGAACATATTGGGACTGTTAAGTTGTACAGCAACACATATACTAGGATCTGACTGGACTGCATGTCTGGTGGATATCTGGTATCAAATTTGTGAATTTGCTTAGTACATCCTTTAATAATTGAAAGGAGTTCAAACTGGCAATTTGAACCTGAATCATAGCCTTTCAGTGGCTTACATGAAATGGGTTTTTGCTAGTGTTTTTTTAATTCATGTGAGGATGAAGTTACCTCTTGAGTGCCTGTTGTATGGATGCTCAAGGTCTTTATTTCGGTTAGCTGATCAAGGTAGATGAGAAAGTATAGGAGATGCTATTATAAGATATAACAGCAAAAAGGAGGGAACCGGTAGGAGTCTATATCTTAGATGTAGTGTTACTTCCTTCCCTTGATGAAAGAATGTCACTCATAAACATTGAAAGGAACAAATATATGAAATATGAGTAGAAAAGTCTCTCCTTCTCCACTGACCAGTATGTACATGACATCTGAAGCAAAGGATTCTTAGTCCTAGTTGAATTTGTTTTTAAAGCTGCTATGCTCGTAACACCTTTACGTCCCTTTCAATTGAGGTACACAGTTTTTAGATTTCCAGTCTAGATTTTACCCTGTCCTGTTCAGTGGGGTACCATGGATGCAGAATTTCAGTGGTTTTGTCCCTACTAATTTTGATAGTAACTTCTCAAATAAATGATGCTGATGTGTCTGCTCAGATTTGAAAAAGTCCCAGGAAAACCTTGGTTGTGTTATCCCAGCTTGAGCTTGCAGAATTTAAATGAATGCAAGCTAAGGACAGTTTGGAAGTGCTGTACTTCTCTTATGAATTAGAGTTTTGCACTGAGAATGTAAAACATTCATACTCCGTACTTTGTGCTGCCTGCAGGAGAGTGATGGGCTGAATTTAGATTTGGTTGAAATGGCTTGAGAGATGTGTTTAATTTGAGAGATGATGATACTTCTATGGCTGACTAAAACACCATGAAGGATCCTTCACTCTGAAGTTCACTTACCACCACTGCTCCAGAGCCCAGATCTGTTAACATTCCAGGCATGCTGCAGAGCTCACAATTTACGCAGTCTTTTGACTTGGAGTGGGCTGCAGAGTGATGAAGATTGAATGGTTTCATTATAATTGTTGTTTATTTTAAGCAATTATATGTCTCTTCTAGTTTGGATAGTCTTCATTAGATAGGTCATTTCTGATTTTGCTTTGTAAACTTTGTTTCTTTTGTTGAAATTGTAAGGCCAGATTTAGAGCAAAAATATTTCCCTTATTAACTGGACAAAATAATCTCCTCGAAGTATGTGCTTCCATGTAGTCTGCTGTAATTGGTATGTGGAATCATACAATCTGTTTTCTCCAAAATAAACGTGTGCTTTTCTTTATGCACCATTTTATATCCTGTTTCTCTCAGGCTACGGAAAGAACTGTTTAATAGTCAGCAAATTTCATGTGAATAAAGAGACCGTGAAAATTCAAATCCCGTAATGATTTTTCTATGGCTGTTATGAGAATGTAGAAATATTAGGTTTCTATGCATAATAAATGATGTAGATGTGCTGCATTATTTATGCATCGTCACTGGAGGAAGGTTGAAGCTTTACTGTGAAATATATATATAAGTAAATTGTAATGAAAAGAAAAAATGTCGAAAAAGTTCCATGTGTATTTCATTCACTCGCAGATTTAATATGCACAACAGAACAGCCAGTGGCCCAATTATTGGTCCAAAATCACAGGTCCGAAATAACAAACATACTTTGGAAACACTGCATTCCCCAATGCAATGACCCTGATCCACTTTTCATTTCTTGTATAATGTAGGCTGCATTGCACTATAGCTCCACAGTGGTCTGACATTTGCATTGGCAGCAGTAGGATTCCTGGATATGGGAAGAATGACAATAGCTACTGTGGGAAGGAATGGGTGAGAGTCAAGACACTAAACAGATGTAAAATATCTTCTTGTCATTCTTCTTAGCATCTGTCAATCACAAGCTCTTACTGAACAAGCCACCCCTGAGGGTGAGAACTAGCTTCTCTGTTGTCCTGTCATCCTCACAGAAGCTTCCCAGCAAGAAGCATGGTGAGACAGCTTACCTGGGGAACCCTAGCTTCTGAAACCTATTTCTTTGAGATGACTAAAAACAAGTAGGCATGGAAGTGATAGCTCCTTTTGCTGAGAAGGCCTCTCGGCAGTCACGATCTTGCTGGACAACAGGACACTGTGAATCACAATGGAATTGACATCCAATTTGTATCAATTCCCATTAGGGGCCGATCAACCCATGTTATCCTATTAGCTTGCAGCAGTTAGAGAAACACACAGATGTGTCTGTGTTCTGAAGACCAGGACAAAGCCTTGCTATGCTTTTTTTTTCCTCCTCCTTCCATGCTATGTGATTACAATGGTCTCTGTTGTCTGGCTTTATCTCAGTACTCCTTGATTGACAATACCCTGGGAGATGTCACTGTCCTTGTACCATGCATTGTAATAGTCCGGTGTACCAACAGTGCTTTAGGACTTTTGTCCTCCTCTTTTCTTCAGGTGTTATAAACATCTGTCAATGCACTACAATGATGACCCCTTCTTGAGTCTACATATCTGATGCTCTAGCAGTTGATGTCTGTTTGAGGGAGAGCCAAGAGAGAAAATTTTAGGTAGTGACCTGAATAGAGGGCAATGAAATAGGGCAACTTTATTATGGACTGTAATCAGAAAGTAGCATGAGTGGAATGTCAATTTAATAATAGAATTGACAGCTTTTCTCTGGTTTCCGCAATGCCACAACTGTTTCTTTGACAGTTAAAAAATGGGCCCTTTGTAGTGGTCAGTGAGTGGCACAACATACATTTGTGAATGCCCTGCATAACTGAGATTCCCCCAAATGCCACTGTCATAAGACCAGTCCCAAGAATCCTTCTGCATTGACTAAGGGTAGTGGTGTATGGAGACCTAGTGAACCTAAGCAACATGAAATATGATGTACAGTAGCTGGGAGGATGCGGCATACCTAAAGAGATGTTGAGTTACTGTTCTGTCAGGAGGGAGTTTCTGAATCAAAAAGAATGCATTTATTATGATAAATGCTGCTAAATAACTGGTCATATATTTTCACATTTCCAACATAAAAGTACTTTTTCTTTTCATTCACATAAAGCTTATCCTTACTCATCAAAGATATATAGATGCATATGCATCTATATGCATATCTTACGCATATTTATGCAAAAATATTAGCATTTAGTGAAAAGAAAAAAGACCATACCTTTCCCATTTTTCAACAGAAAATTTAAAGAAATTTAAAATCACAGAAAGATATATATATTTTCTCTCTTCATTTCTTTTTATCTGGGAAAGAAATTCTAACTAGCTTCCCTCTTTTTGTGATCGTAAGTACAGATGTTTCAGAATGCAAGGAACATAGTCTAGGGAATAATATAGCTCCTCTATGAGCTGCAAACACAAGGATAAATTAGAGATGTCGAGACGTCTTTTTTTTAAAAAAATAAATTCTTTTCTGTGTTGAATTTGACATGAATTATCTTGGCAGAAGGCAAGGGATATTTCACAATATGTTTGCAATTCTAAAACCATGTATCTCAACTTTTTTATTACAATTTTAAAATGACAAACAGATACCACACCTTTCTTTAGGTGTCAAAATAATAATTTTTCTTCCCCCTTTAAAGAACAGAATCATTCTAGTAAACAAAAGATGATCGAACAGACTAGAAATTGGAATAAAATGGAAATTATGAAGCTTTTGCGTTGGAAAAATATTTTTATGCTAGATTGTTCATTTTAAACATTCAGCTTCTATACCAAGGCTAAAAATAAAACAACTCAACCACCCCGGCTTTGCAGATGGAAATGGACAACATTGCAACCATTAAGCATATATACATACACAGAGACAAGAATACACTATTCATTGTTTTCCATCAGTATGCCAGATGCTATACTGCTATAGCAGACAATTCAATCTAAAGGGCAAATAAATTATTTTGATGATGGAAGGTACATCTTCAGTAGTCCTACACACAAGTGATGCCTTATATCATAATTTTCCTTTCTCCATGGACATGGACTTGTAATGTATCTTGCTTTGTAGGCCTGGACAACTTATTTGTCTAGAGATGTAAGGAGAAAATGATCCATGTAGCTTTAATTAACTGCCTATAACATTTTTTTAATACATGCTGACAATCATATGGTACAAATGTAATGAAAAAAGCAGGAAGAAATTTTCCTTAGCACTTGTGGCATTAGTAGGATTGTTCCTATCTTACATGTGAAATGCAGTATTGATCATCATTGGTTGAACTTGGAAAGAAATGAATTGCATCAAGGTTAATGCCCCTTACCACCTCCTGCTGACAAAGCTAGGCAAATGTTTTTTTATTCCTTGTGACATATTCATGAAAAAATAATGATGAATTCCTAAGAGATAAATTTTCATCAAAAATTAAAAGGTGGCCAGGAACTGCAAAATAACTGAGAGCTCTTGCACAAGGTAAACAATTACTGGTTCCTGTTATGAGAAGGTCCAGTTTCTCATGTGCCAGATATCTATACTCTTAAATCAGACTATTTTGATAACTTTTTTAAATTTTGGATTGAGTAGCATTTGGGCTTAAACCCCCCAAAAATCGTCCTTAAGCATTTATTTACTCTTCTGGAAGAAACCTTTCAAGGTCTCTATTGTAACACAAGTTAACAGGTGCAATTTCTCTTGTCATTTCAGGATTTCATGCATTATGAAAGAGATGTCATCCATTATCTAGTTATTGTAGAAGTTAACATGAATATTCTTCTTTTTCTTATTTACTCATTTACAATAGTTTAAAAATAGAACATGAGTACATGAGTCAAATGTAAACTGCATAATTTGTTTCCCTTTTAAGTATTCAGTATCTTTGAAGTGAAAGCTTAAGTTAGACAAGCCTGGTTCAGAGAAAAAAGCATAGCATTACAGTGCTGTCACTACTAGGAACTGAACCATGGCCAGTTTAGGCAGTATTATGTCATTGGTATTAAACTGGTTTCCTGTCCCCTTGAGAGAAGGTCTTTAAAAATGAGAAAGAAAGAGAAGAAAACAATATTCTTCTTGTTAGACTTTTAAAATCTATGGGCTTGTGTAATCCCTCGACAATTTCAATATGCAAAGTGTTTTTCTTTATTTGGGCATAGAGGATTTCTTATTGAATGTTGTCTTTAGCTCCTTCTTTATAGACTATATTACATAAGATAGTTGCATAGAGTTTAGTGAGAACCCCATACCAACAGTAGTTGCAGAAGATGATCTGCTAGTAAGAAAAACTAATCGTCTCAGAGCAAATTTTGCTCTTTGAAGTCTTTAGCCAGGCTGAAGGAGCAAAATATCAGACCCTTTTGGGCTATGCTTCAGAAGCAAAATGACACACCACCAAGAATTGACAGCCCTTGACGGGCAGGCCACAGAAGTTGGCATGCAGTATATTATTTGTATAGGCACATATTGTAATATTTTCTTGCTACAAAGCTAAGACTGAAATCCCCTATACTTTGTGAACAGATACAAAGCCTCTCCAAAATGTTTCTGTTACAAAATCTCAAATGAGAAACGAGAGAAGCATGAACTGAGCTTTTGGATGTGATCAGATTTGGGGGGGCTGGCAGAGGAAGAAATACGCACAGTTCAGCCCTTACTCATGCCTTTGTGTTCACAAAACAAAATAGTTCAGGGAACAGCTAAGAACACATTTCTGAAAGTTATAATACACTTCCTATGTGGAAACAGAAGAAAATAGGCAACTTTACTAAAAATGTTGCTCAGGAAATAGTTTGTCTATATCTAGCCTGGAGATAAGGTTGCAGTCATTTTGACCTCACAGTTAAATTAGATTGGTGGTCTCATTCTGACACCTAATTAGTATTTCCCCACCTTGCCATTATACAGTCTACAGTTTGGCATGATCTGCAGTTTCTCCTCAGGAGACCCCAAGTTGTGCAACATGGAGGCTAACAAGGGTCAGGAGAGGAACTTCAGCTGGGCTCTGAGGAGAAGCTTATAGAGAATCTGTCTACATTCAGCCATTATCATCAGTCTCATAGTTTCACCATTAAATTTAAGAATAATTAATGAAAGTCTAGAGACTGTAGTTTAGCTTCAACAAAACAATACAACAGACAACATTTGTGGTGCTGTGGCTCAACTCCAAACAAACTGTGAAAATCTTCCAGGACTTAGCATTTCCCCCAATACTCATTTGATATCTGGCTAGATGGACTCCTAAAAACTGCTAATTGGTAATGTTACTGCAACAGGCATAGCAGAATCATAGAATCATAGTAAGCTTAAAGTTGGAAGGGACCTCAGAGGTCATCTAGTTCAATGCTCCTGCACATGCAGGGTCACCTAGAGCACGTGGCACAGGGCTGCATCCAAGCAGGTTTACAAGATCTCTAGAGAAGGAGACTCCACAACCTCTCTGGGTAGCCTGTTCCAGTGCTCTGTCACCCTCACTGTCAAGAAATGTTTTCTTAAGTTCTTGTGGAACTTCTGGTGCCTCAGCTTGTGGTCGTTTCCTCTAGTCCTATCGCTGACCACCACTGAAAAGAGGCCTGCCCCATCCTCCTCACTCGCTCTCTTGAGGTATTTGTAATCACTTCTCAGATCCCCCCTCAGCCTTCTCTTCTTCAGGCTGAACAGGCCCAGGCTCTCTCAGTCTTTCTTCATAGGGCAGATGTTCCAGGCCCCTGATCATCCTCATAGCCCTGCGCTGGACTCTCTCCAGCAGCTCCAC
>JAUBOD010000953.1:735480-783685 GCA_032353885.1 Nothura maculosa
CCAGGGTTATTCCTCCCCAAGTGCAGGACCCTGCACTTGCCCTTGTTGAACTTCATTAGATTTCTCACTGCCCAGTGATCCAGTTTGTCCAGGTCCCTCTGATGGCAGCACAGTCCTCAGGACTGTCAGCTATTCTTCTTAGTTTGGAGACTATGTATTTATAAAAAGTCCCTGCATGTACCAATAAAGACACTACGGGTTAATCTGCAGAATATCCTAATTCACAGAATTAATTTTGCACATTTTCACCTGTGGGGAGAAAACAGATTTTTCAGATTGAAAATAACTTTTATAATCATTTTGATTTGTTTGTTTTAAATCACTGTATTTTAAACTGCAGAAGTTACAATCAGAGCTTTTGCAGCAAACCAAACTAAAAAAAAAAAAAACTTTAAAAATGTTTTAAAGACATCTATGGTCAAAATATTAGAAGTTATCATTATATGTCATGTACCTTTTATATCTTCTGGGACAGGAAAAATGCTGAACCCATTTCAGACAGATTTCTAACAAGTAGAGCATGCACAATACATATTTCAGGCACAACATGAGGTGATAAACATGAAGTATTTGAAGAACAGGAGAAAGATTCATCATCAGAAAAAGCTAAATAGTCCAAAGAAGTATGGCACATCTGTCCACTGTCTAAGAGAAAGGGTACTGTGCTTCACTCATCCTGTTTTACTTTCTGCTTCCCAAGAGCAAGACCTGGGAATCACTCCTGCTGAGTGGAGTCAAAAAGTCATCAGATTATCTTGGACAGGAAAAAAAAATAAAAAGACCTTCAGTTGTTACCCTCAAGGAGACTTTTACAGGTTTTTATTTTCTGCATTCCCTTTGCCTTGAGAAATACTGAGTCCCTCCTTTTTCTTCTAGGCCAGTGTAAACTCCTGGGACTATTAGGCTCAGTTCTTTCTAGCCTCACAATTACCCTTCTTTTCAGCACTCTATTGTTACACCCCTCAAATCCTCCCTCTGCTCTCCCATGTACTTCATTTTCTATTCTCTTCCAAATAGTTCAGGTCTTAAAATTTCAAGCACATGCGGTGAAGAAACCTCTGATTAAAGGTCTGGCATGCCAGCCAGGTCACTAACGCCTGCTGGCCTGGCTTGTGGTACCAGGTCTATAAGAGAGGATCATGCTCGGATCATACAGTGCTAAACTCACACCAGTGAGTGGTTTGAGTAAGAGGGTCAAGCTCTTACAGTTTATAAACACCCACTTATCCGCATTCAAACATAACCTTCAGGTTAGGGCAATAATTAAATATTTGAAGTCCCTGGGTTCTGCTGGCAACCAGCAATCACCACACACAGGCGCCTTACAATCACCAAAATCATTACTCATATGGTATACTACCACTAGGGCTGCCACATGCACTTTTTTAAGTATTAGGGTTATTTGTGCCTTATCTGTAGTCACTTTTGCATTGGTCTCTTCTGTTTGCCCCTCTACAATTTGTGCCCCAGTTAGTAGAGAAGGGGAAAGGTGGGGGAAGAGGCGGGGAGGGGAGGAAGTTCCAGCTGCTTTTGGGGAACAAGGGGCAGGTTACATGGCATGAAGGTCTAGGTACAGCCCTTACAGGGGACGCACTGCACAGCCCTGTACTTCCTCTTTGGATTTTCCTGTAAAAGGGGCAGCTGGTGAACAGATCACAGATGAGAGCACTCTCATAAGTAACATATGAGGTTACAGAGCAGGAGAGTGGCTGCTCTGCAGCACTGCAGATGCTGAATGCCAGGATGACCTCTGGGGAGGAGGGACGATGTACTTAAGGTGGTGCTAGTGGAGGGTGTCTCTAGCACAGTGTGTGTGGTTTGGCACAGCTTTCCCTTCCACCAGGTTGCTTAGTTGAAGGTACTTAGCATCTCTGAAAGTTAGGCCTTGTGTGGTGTTACAAGTATAGACCTCTCACATGCTATAAATTGCAAATCCCTTACAAGATCTTCCCTGCAGAACTTGATAGATATAAAACTAGTTGTTTTCTAATAAGGTATTTTACCAGAGAGTTGAATTTACCATTTTAAGGCACTGCTGCACTGATTCTCTCTTGTAGATTTTGGCTTCACATCACTGCAGCAAATGAATCTTTTCATCACTTACATAAAGTCCTTCTCTTTGTAATGGTATCTCTCAGAAAAATTCTGTGAAGTAACAAATGATGTTATATAAATGATAACAGAGGGTGATGCGAGCCTTAGACAGTTGAACTGGGGTACCAAAGTTAGGGATTTGGTAGATTGCTGCTGCTAAAAGATCATGCTCTCATTTCCTTTGGGTTGACATTGATGCTTATCTTACTCCCTGATGAGTGCAGATGGTTCAGCTCACCGCACTGATAAAAAAAATCTTTTTTTGTTGATTAAATCTCTGCAATTGAAGTGGGTTCAGACAATAATCAGGATAAGGGCAAGGGATATAGTAACATCTTGAAGTCAAAAATACATGTGAAGTGGAGCTATTTCTATAACAAAAGGAGGTTGTTTACTTATTGAGAGATATTTGTTGACTGAGACAGAACTTAACTTAGCAATTGTGTCCTGAATTCCATACAAGGAGACAACAGGAAAAAATTTCTAGGCTGTATTATAGTGCCATTAAATACACATACTCACAAACATACATAATTTCTACAGTAAGCACTCAGGGAGCCTTACAGTAGAAAATAGATATGTATCACACAGGACTGCTGGGAAAGAATGTGATTGTGCAATTGAAGTCTGTGTACTAATGCACTAGGGATGGAGAGCTGTGTTAAATTACACGTAAAAGATTAGTTTATCCATTTCCTGGCTCTACTTCTTTAGACACCCAAGCACTTACATATTTTTTGTTTGTTTGTTTTGTTTTAATGTAGAAATAGCACAGTGCAGCTTGTTCCCAATAATTTAAATTATAACTGTATCCTCAGCCAAATATCACTTCATTCATTACTTTTAGTCTTCATTTTCTCTGTTTAATCCCTGATTAAGTAGATTACATTTTGATCTAGTTAATTGTTCTGTACATAAAAAAAAAAATTTACAAGTAATAAAAGCTGTGGTTTGAGACAAGTTTAAAGCTCCATACCCCAAGTTTCACATTTGGGAGAACTTGCCATATTTTGTGAAGGAGGATTTTGGGTTGACTCCAACTGTTTGGAAAAGAACACAATCAGATATTTTCTATAACAACTAATGAACCAAATATTTCTATTGTAAGCAAGAGATTTTTCTTATTAAGAGAAAAATATTGTCTGAAGTAGAATACTTCTTAGGAATATTGTCATTGTGAAAAAGCAAAACATAATTATTTAAGCATTTTTGAATGGATCTCATATTCACCTGAAGAAAAACTACTGGTCAAGCATCTGCAAGAAAAGGCCATTATAATTCAAGTTTCTATAAACATGCTGTGATGACAGGATTTTTAATACTGCACCTGAAGGAAAAAGATAGTGTACAAACGTAATGCACCTGCTGGCTTGGGTGTTTATATGATCAACTAAGCAGGAGCTCTTAATACTTCCCAGCAGATCTCTGCCAGTGGGCCTGCTATAAATCCCTCCACAGCTAGACAAGTTGGCCTTTATTTTTTTCATATTGCTCTAGGCATCTCACATGACATTCCCAAATAAGGAATTGTACTACAAGCCTGCTCTGATTGCTAGTAATGACTTAACTGCAGAGGAATTATAACAGTATGAATAACAGTGGTTTGCACTGTGAATGCCTAAGCTACTCCAAAAATGCCAGAGCAACCAATATAATATGCTTCTCACTCATAACTTTGAAAAGGAAGAGAAAGTCAGAGCACTTTACAACTGCTGCTAATCTGTAAACATTGATTGTTCATTCAACAGCAGGAAGCAAAAACAAATGGAAAGCAAATAATAGTATTAGCTGTTCCTGTGTATTAAATAAGGAAAATTATGCATGCCTTTCAATTAAAATGTAGGAAGAGAAATAAAATTTATCCTATGTTTAAGAAGGGTAATTTGAATGAGAGTTTTGTCAGCAATAAGATTCTCTGTGCATGCATGCCTTACTAAACACTATTAGATTTCTTTATCTTAGCTAGAAATAAACTATCACTCTTTGTATATGAATTACCCTGCAGAATGCCTGGGGACAGAATCTCCCTAATAATTTTGCCTTATTATTTATTTAAACTGGCCCGTATGTTTGGGCTATACTTGTAAACTGATGGTAGAGAGCATATATGGAACAGATCTAATAGAGATCTACTAAAACATGCCAATAAAAAGAATTTACAAATTTGAAAGATGTCAAAAGATAGCAATCATTCAATCATTAAAAAAAAAAAGGATTTTTTCAACTAGTTCTTGCAAGCAAGGTTACCAGACTCTTAAAGGACAATTTTGCAAGTATGAAAATGGGCACTGTCTCTTAGGGCTTGCAAATGAAAAAGCTGCAAGTTGCTAATGTATGTATATGAGGTGATGGAGGAATACTAGGCTATTTAATAATATGAACTAGCAGAGAGAGTGGTTTTATTGAGAAAGCTCTAGCTTAAGGAATTTTAGACTTTGTTTTAGTGGTATATTTTGTCAAGTCTGAAAGGGAGATTTGTGCTACTGTGCTGGGCATTGCTGAGCCTCTGTCTCTAAACAAGATCCCAAAGGGTGAACTTCAGCCTTTTGGCATGGGACTCTGTGCAGGAACCCATACGGATGTTTCACACAGATGTTTATAGCAGAGGATGTCATGTACATGTTTAAAGATGCATATAGCATGGGGCAAGGCTGCATCACCTGACTGTGTGAGCTGATTTCCCTGGGCATGTGGCATTGGGTCTCGGAATGTTACCACATCCACGGGCAGCTTCAATGCTACTTTTCCCAGAGATAGCTTGCAATGGTGCATCACCTTGAATATATCCTTTTGTGGCATAGAGCCTACTGTGCCACCATGCAGTGTTCTTTGGGACAGAGACTTGCCACAGACAGCTTTGGTATTTAGAGCTACAGTGAGAGACCAAAAGAATTCCTTCTTCCATGCTATAAAAACCTGCATTCCTTCCTCTGGGCAAAGCAGGCTGGATTTCTTCTTTTCTGAATTCTCTGACTTAGCTATGCAATATGCCAGAAAGTCTGCCTCCCTGGAAAAGAGCAGTTACCACTAATTGTTTTGCCTGAGAATCTGTCTTCTGCGTTGTCAACCAAAGCAGCCTTCTGGCAGCTGCCCTGGTTGCCATAGTTCTAGACAGAATGAAAATGTTATTCAAAGAGGCATTGGCATCAAAGAAAGAAGTGATGGAAATATCAGTCAACAAAACTTGTGATGTTCTGCCTAGGAGAAGCTGCTTTTCAGTACTCTGCACTATAGCAAGGATGGTGCTTGCAAAAAGGGTGAAAGTATGAGAGCTGGCCATAGATAAATAATGCCATATAAGGAAGAATTCCATTTTTTTAGATCTCCTTTTCTTCAAGATAAAGTATGCCTTGGGCTGGCACACTTTATGGGTAACTACCTGAGCAGGATAAGAATATTAAAAGAAAAAATCAGTGCTTTGTAATTTACACATTCACCTTTGAAAGGCTTTTTATTTTGAGACGTGAGCAAGTCTACTAAAAATTCACAGTTATGAGGTTAAAAAAAAAGTGCTTTTAAATTGGTGTCAGTACCTTTTCTGTGGTGACACAGTGGCCCAGTACATGGTACCCATTTTGACTTGTTTTCAACAGTAGGAAAATATCCTGAAAGCTTGGTACTCTGGTTTATCCTCCTTTCTTGAATAACAAGGAACCCTCTTATCCTTCAGGACAGGTTTTATCAGTTAGCAGAAATGCACGCACTCTTGCACACACTCTTGCTCTCTCATTTTAGAACTTCTTATGTGCTCACAGTCTTTGTGGAGCAGTGGTGGGGCATCTCTCACACTGTTGGAGCACACTGAATGGGATGGTGAAAGTTGAGGAATGTAAAATTAAGAAGAGAAGAATCTGTAGAAAATGCCATTTAAAAATAAGATTTTGCATGGAAAGAAAGCTCTGTTAGCATTTTCTATAAGGGCTCAGAATAGCCTGTGACAGGTGAATTTGTTATTGCAAATTTCCTGTCTGTATAACCTTTGGATCTGTACCATGAGAAAAATCTAACTCATTGGTGAAAGATCAGCTTCTCATGATATACCAATATATAAGCATATGTACATATATGTAAATCTTGATTTTACTACAGGACACCTCTAAATTGATTTTTGCCTATTTGGGTATATTGGCCATATTCTAGAGCTTAATTGAAAATTGCTTTCAATTACTATGTTCAAATACAATGTGGAAAGATCTCTTTGCACAGTTGTACAACATAAGCTTCATTAGCCTGTAACCTTTGTACAAGAGCTTAATAAAAATGCTCTACTATAAGCATACTTTTAATATATCAGCTACTCCCCTGATTTCAGAAATTGCTGAGAAACTGAACTGCTGTCTGGGATGTAGGCCTTTTAAAAATTACTAATTATTTGCTAAGAGCTTTTAAAAAAATAGCTATGATATGGTATATACTATGATAAATGTGAAAAAAATACTATTATATGGTAGGATGCTTAGTAGTTTAGTAATTACTAAGTGAAGAAAATTATTCAAAAAATGGTTAGAATTATGATATTATCAACACTAAAAGGTTTTTTAGAAAAAAGAAACAGAGGTTGAATTTACTGTTGTGGGGGTTTTGGATTTTTTTTTTTTTGGTCCACAGAGGAAGATCTACTGAAAATCTTCTTTTCCTCTGTTGTCATCTGGCTTCTAATGTCTCACATGTGATGCATTTTTCCAAGTATTTTACTCACAGAAAAATTGCTTAGAGATGTGTCGATATGACTGGTCACAATCAAGAATATTACAAAGGCTTTCTTTTTTTGGTAAAATAGCATTATATTCATGAATAGGATTTATGCAATGAATATGACAATTGTTTAAAAGACCTGAGGAGCTTCACATTTGTTTTATTAATCAGAAGGCATGTGGTGTGAAATGAAAAGTCAATACTTTTGTATTGACACTTCCTAGGCAAGATGAGAAATGAGCTATTTGGTTTGTTCATCAAAAAGTCTAGAGAATAGACCTGAAAGTTGACATGGAACTGTCTAATTTTTGTGTCCTATAGGTTGGCAAAGCAGAGTTTCTTCTTGGTGTTACTCTTACAGGAATGCCAAGAGTGTTAGGCCTTTGTCAGAAAATGGCAGTTACCTTAGAGTAACACTGGATATGGCACCAAGCATCCTGCAAGCTCCTCTAGGTAGATGCAACTCAGCAATTTCACTTGAGATGTCCAAGAAGGAAATGGAGCACCAAATGAGACATGAAGCTCTAGATCTTTCCCTTTTCCCTTTTCTTTTTTCCATTCTCTCTCTTTTCCATTAATTCTCACTTCACCCATATTTGTACATCTGTTTTTGAGTCATACATTGGGGGAAAAAATTCACACTTGTATTTACACCTCTAAACACTATTTGTCAGAATGACAAGGTTCAGCTTGCCAGGCTATAAACCACTGGAGGATATCCTCAAGCAGATGTATGATATTTCATGCCATAGAGGTAGGAAAGGATGTCTGGACATCATCTGGTCTGATGCCCAACTCAAAGCAGTGCCAGCTATAGCAGTCTAACTTTGAATATAATTCAGATTGCTAGGTAAGCTTTGAATATCTCTAAGCTTGGAAATTCCACCACATTGCTGGGCAAACTGTACTTGTGTTTAAGCACCCTCTTTGCATTTGAAACAGTCACTAGGTATTTGTTGGCAGAACACAAAAAATAAGAATACTTGGGAAACATTTTTTGTATACTTGTTTTGATTTATCCATGTGTGGTGCTGATTATTCTCATGATTTCTTGATTCCTACATCTTAGTCATGCCATCTCCTGAATATGAAGCACTTCACAACTCATCTTGTGCTTTACAAATATATTTCACTAGTACTTTATTCCTGGGTTGTACTCTGTATTCTGTTGTAGCTTGGCTCATTTAGTCACATAGAGACATCACATAATTTTTGACTAGACAACAAACTTTTTAACAGTGAATTGGAGCATGGAGTTGAATGTTTTGCCTGAATAGATTTTCTCACCTTCACTTCCTACAATCTAAGGCCAATCTACTGTGGCCTTTCAGACTGTGAGGATAATGCGATATAAGCATTTCTGATCACATCATAGAATGATATAATCATAGAATCATTAAGGTTAGAAGGGACCTTTACAGATCATCTAGTCCAACTCCCCTGCACATGCAGGGTCACCTAGAGTATATGGCACAGGATTGTGTCAAAGTGAATTTTGAAGATCTCCAGAGAAAGAGACTCCACAAGCTCCCTGGGCAGCCTGTTCCAGGGCTCTGTCACCCTCACGGTTAAGAATGTTTTCCTAAAGTTACTGTGGAACTTTTGGTGCTTCAGTTTGTGGCCTTTTCCTCTTGTCCTATTGCTGGCCACACCGAAAAGAGGCCAGGCCCATCCTCCTCACTCCCTCTCTTGAGGTATTTGTAATCACTTCTCAGGTCCCCTCTCTAGCTTCTCTTCTTCAGGCTGAACAGGCCCAGCTCTTTCACCCTTTCTTCATAGTGCAGATGTTCCAGGCCCCTGATCATCCTGGTAGCCCTGTGCTGGTCTCTCTCCAGTAATTCCACATCCCCCTTGTACTGGGGAATCCAGAACGGGACACAGTCTGCAGATGTGGCTTCACCAGGACTATGTACAGGGGGACGATCACCTCCCTTGCCCTGCTGGAGACGCTCTTCTTAATGCACCCCAGGATCCCATTGGCCTTCTTGGCCACCAGGGCACACTGCTGTCTCATGGTCAACTTGTCAACCACCATGACATCTTCTTTACAGAGCTACTTTCCAGAAGGTCAGTCCCCAGTGTGTGCTGGTGTCCTATTCCTCCCCAGATACAGGACTTTGTACTTGGCCTTATCCAGTTTCATGAGGTTTCTCTCTGAAGCTATATTAAAAATTCAAAAAGCAAACAAACAGAAAAACCCAATATTTTTGCCATTGATGCACAATAGTCTGATAAATGTTGTTGACTCTGGAACTTCACTGGTTGTTTTCTTTCTACAGTAACAACTGTGTGGAGTGCAGTCATAGATGACATGCAGTGAGATTTCCAGTGTTCGTTCTTCAGAGTTCCAGAGCAATAGTGGGATGTAAAGTCTTGTTAGACTATTGGCTTTATTATCTAGCCCATGAATCACAGGAAAATATTATAATGTCTTCTTGTACTAGCAACTAATTCTTTTAAAACATGAAAGTTTTTCTTTGCCTGGGACAGATATCAGCATCTGCCTTCAAAGAGCGATATGGCATTAATAGTACAAGCTGCCCAACACTTCTAAAGGAGTAAGAATGGCAAGGCCATTTTTTTTCCAAGTGTATACACAAGCCAGCTGTATTTTTCATCCCGTGCTTCAGAGGCAGAACTGTTTCCTCCTGCTATTCAGACACAGCACATGTTAGCAATAAATGAATCATATTTAAGATGGAGAAGAAAAACAACTCTGACCAGAAGATTGACCCAACTTCCAAATCAAAATTAACCTATAAAGCTTGACTCCATTCTGCTGATCTTTCACAGCTATGCTGACTGCTCTTAATTCTAACGTGCACAGATTCTTATCCAATCTTGAGTATGGTCCTTAAGTGATCATCTAGGTCTGTTCTGTTACGAGAAATCATGTCTTGTATCTTTTTTTTTTTCCTGAACTATACTACTGAGATTTGCTGTCCTGACTTCTTCTAATAAGTACTTGCTACAGAATATCACTTTTTTTAGTGTAAATCTTCTTCAGCTTTCCAGAGAAAACTATTTGAAGGCCAAGCCCACCAGGTAATGTTGTCCCTCAGCGTAAATGAACCTTATATATCCCTGATTTTCACTTCATCAGGATAGAGCAACTGATTACTCTTAGCAGGCTTAATGAGTGAATCTAATATAGATTTCCTGATTCGTGTGCTACTGGTCTGAGTGAATTTCCTTGCAGCTTTTGAACACTATATTATACTTGCACTTAAGAACTCACCTACATTCCATACTTTCTATAGAAAGTATAGCCTGAGAGTTCACATTTGTGCTTTCATGGTGATATGCTGATATGCCACTGGTGGATCCACTGTCCTGTGCCACAGCTATATCCTTCTTATTCTCAGTCAGTTTCTATTAATGAGCATGGATTTGTGGGAAATGTTCTTACCAAACATGGTGAATGACTTTCTGCTACATTTTCCATATCACATGCTATTGCAGCACTCAAGTTCAGTCAGACCTTTTGATATTTTGGTTCCTTTCAGTTTGCCAATGTATTATAGTTTCATCCAACTACTTGATATACTTTATATTTTTTCCTTCAGTCAGTTCTTAAACCACTTTCCTTTTTCTTTTCCTTCTGGTTCTAATAAATTTCTAATAAATTGTTAGTATGAATCAGAATGTTAGTATGAATCATATTAAGTGTATTTTATATATGCAAACATCTTGTGGATTAAAGCAATTCATTTGCTGGGAAAACTGGTGGCTTAGTAAAAGAGGTCGCTCATTTAAGGTTACTTTACTGGTTACTTAATTTATCTCTCAAAATTATTTTATTGGAAATAGAGGCAGAATGTTCACTTGGCTTGTGAATTCACCGATATTGATTTTTGTCTTAAATTCACTCCTTTGCAATAAATGATCTCTTCTTGTCATTTTCTTTTTCAGTGCATACCTACTGAACCATTCATTATTTCCACTAATTTGCTGGATAAGCTCTCGCCCTACCTTCCTACGTCTAGTCTTTACATTAACATTTTATTCTCACACCTGCTGACCAGAAATATGGATCTTTTCCTTTTCCCATCTTTGTAACTATCTGTTTACTTCTGCTATTTTATTATTTGTCTCTTTGGAGTCATGTATGTTTTATCCTGGGTTCTTTTCATATGAAGATGTGGGAACAGACTTGATCTTCTGCTATGCTTATCTCTGCCTTGACTAAATTTCAGCTCAGGTAGCTTAGTTTCCAGTCCATTTGAATTACCTGACATATTTGCCCTTTTGAAATGACAAACTTGTGATAGTTCTATTTCACACCATTTTAGGACCATTTTTTTCTGTAAGGTTCATACAACCTTGCAGAATTACATCTAAAATAATGTTGTCTTAGCCTAGAACATTGTTGCCCTAGTGAAGCTGAAAAGCTAGTATACTATCACACTGAAATTCTTCTGGGCCTTTGGTTGGTAACATTCACACTCCATTTACACTGCCTCTCAGAAGTTAATCACTTGTAATAACGGAATGTAGAAGATTTCCTCTGAAGTTCATTATTCATATCCATTTCTTATTCTGGAGTTGATTTGTAAGAGTCCCCTTTCCAGAATACCATCTTGGATATCTAACCTTTCTGGCCTAGCATAAGCGCTGCATTCTTCAGCTAATTTCTTACTGTCAGAATGTCTCAGTATCCCAGAATGCCATTGCTAAAAGTCTCCTGTAATTGAAGATTAAACTAACCATTTGTAAGGGTAAAGTAAAGAAAACTGACAATATCTATTTGTAGATCGTGTATTCTATTCCTGTAATAAATGTCAGGTGTCCTGTTACGATATTTATCAGAAAGTCTTGTCATGTGAGAACAGAAACTGTATTCCAACATGAGTTTTACCAATACACAATATAGTGGAATGGTTATGATACGAGTTTATTGGGTTTCCTGTTTACCTAACCCAGTTAGGCATTTGTTCTTTCTTTTCATTCAATTATCTGCTGTCATCTGCTGAGGGGGACCCTCAGCAGAGCTGCTTCCTGACCGATCTCCTATTCTGTCTTGGGTACTTGTTTATTCCTATGCAGGTGCAGAACATTGTGCTTATTCATTAATCTTTTATTTATTTATTTACAGACTGCTTTCTGCAGTTTGCATAATCCTTCTTAGTGCTATTTGTATCTTTCTGTGCTTTTAGTCCTTTCTACTGTAATATTATCTCTAAAATGGCTGACCACACTGTTCCACCTCAAGTCTCTGAGGAATACATCGAAGAGTATTAAATTCAGAACTGTTTTCTGCTAATACCTTTCAGGGCATGAATTTTATATACTATTTTACACTTGTCATGCAGCTATCCTCCCTAGTAATAATGCCATTCAGATCATCAAGATACAAAGTTTGCTTTTCTCAAAGTTTTATACCTTGAAAGAGAAGGAAATTGTGTGGTTGATTATTGTTTGTTGTGTACTGATCCAAGAAGTGTCAGCAAAGAAGTAGCTAATGAGCATGGGAGCTAGTAGAACTTCAGATGAGGCCATCACTTGTCTGTTGAACACAGGCTAATTTATACCCTCTCTGCTATGGTGGAGTACTAAAATGACATGCTTTTAAAGTTAATGGCAAAGCTAAACAGTTTATCCTTTAATACTCAATTCTGATGCAAGTGGAGAAAAACTTGAACTTTTCATTCTGTTTTGGAAAAAATATGTTTAAATTTCCTGACTTTCCTTCTCCTCAGATCTGATTTTAGCCTCTTAGCGTCTTTAGGAAACCAAAGCATAAGGCTGAGCTCTTGCCTTGCTGAGCATCCTCAGTAAGCCCATGAAAGGAAAAAAAAAAAGGAGAGTCTTAAATTTAAGAAACAATATGTTTTGACTTCAATTATGTTAAAAGGTTCACATTGTAAGCAGACAGTAAATGATAAATGTCTTTGTGCTTTGCTTCATAACTGTGTATCTGGGACTTATGATGCTTCATAAAAACAGTCATCAGAATAGTGCTAATGAGAGAATTAAATCCATGTGATTAGAAGCAAAGTATGAATGATGTAATAAAAGTGCTGATGCATGTCTGATGATCCTAAGATGGTGATCAGCTAGAGAAGGAAACAAAGTCTCTTAACCAGTGATGTCCTGTGCTCTGAACATGGGACTTGCTCTCATCTTTGTCTTCCTGGTGTCGCTTTTTTTGTTGTTGTTATTCTTAAGTCTGAGTTTTATCCCTGACTGAAACATTCACAAAGTTTAGGAATGGGGATGACGTCCAAGTGCTCTGCTTTTGCTAATGTTCTACCTCCTGCTCTCATGACCTCGTTACACCAAAAGCCTCTACCCATGTAGCCATATGACCCAGACCCAGTAGATGCTTTCTCCTAGTCACAGTATGACTTGTCAGTGTTCACATGAGGTAAGATGTAGCTTATTGCCTGTTGACTTTCTGTTATAAATGCAGAAAACTGACTTCCAGCAGTTGCAGGAAGACCTAAGCTCTTTCCTCCAAAATCTTGTGTTTGTTTCTGCAGAAAAAATTCCTTTTTTTTTTTTTGTAAAGCTGAAAAAGTAAGAGAAAAGTCTGATGAAAGTGAAGTTCATACCAAATCTCCATTGCCCCTAGCATAAGACATTTAACATGGGTAAAAGTTGCTAGTTAAGAAGATGCAAAGACTCAGGCATCTGAAATCTCAGGAAAAGGGTATGTGAATTCACAGAAGGACCTTTTCAAAGACTGGCTCCTCATGGAGTAGTTTGACCTGCTGGTGTAGAAGTTTAATACCTGATAAGGTTTTTGGTTTCCTAAACCACTCGCTACACATCAGGGTACAGCTGTTTTCTATGCTGCATGTAACAAAAGGGAACTTGCTTACTTCCTGTATCTTCTCCAGATGCAACTTGAACACTGTGATATTTGTATTTCTAGAAATAAAACAAAATGAAAAAATCACTTGAACATCTGAATAAGTAATGGTATTAGACATTCTGGCCCCAGGCTCCCCATTTGCATGAATTACTGGCTCATAAAAAACATTTTCTGGATATTTTTTCTCATGTCTAGTGTTTTAGTCATATTTGAATAATTTCTCTAAATTTATTTTGTGTTCTGATGAAGAAAAATAAAAGTGAGTATCATTTGATAGTTATCACAAACTCAGTCAAGTTCTATTAATTTTAGTTAATGACTGGTTTCTAACCAAAACTGAATTCTTGAAAGATTGACCCTTTTTTCCTGTGCTCAGTGGCTGTGAAAGGAGAGGAAAAAGAACTGATTGGCAAATTAAATTTGAAATAATTAAAAGGGTCTGAACAAAGAACAAGTTCTAGGAAAACATGGGCAGAGGCTGTTTATTTGTCATTACTGATTCTTTTTATTTTTAACTATTTTTAACTCAAATTAGGTACGGACTTTTTCTGTCAAAATCAAGCCCTATAGCTTGGGTGCTCTTGTTGTCACAATGTGGATAAATATGAAAGTACTAATGAGATTTCTGAGTAGAAAGAGTTACAAAGTGAGTACATTGTGATGGCTAATTTTCAGTTATACAACTAAATTTATTTATTTATGTATTTATTTATTGTCATTGAATTCTTTTAAATGCTACTTTTTGGATAAATTGAGCATTGTAACATCTCTTGTTTTAAAGATTAAAGAAAACATGAAAAGAAATCAAAACAGAATTTTTTAAAAACTTTAAAAAAATCTTTTAAAGATCAAACCACTGATACTGGTTACAGTGATGAAATGCTGTATATACATTTCCTTAAAAATGATGTGTGCGTGAATGTGCACGTGTACTACACACACGTAGACATTAGATCCCAAAACAAGTACTCAAAGAGACTTCTCTATTTCAGTAACCCGTGCGTGGAGCAGACTTTGGCCCCTTTTCTTTGGGTGAGGGGAGCGCTCCCCAGCTCCTTGCCGATCTATTGGAGAAGGCAGTTCCAGCCCCTGCTTGGCGACTTGGCACGATGGCACCAAAGCACCTTTAGTTAACTTTTCCTGCCACCTCGTGGACAACCTTACTAATAGCTTTTCCTTCTCTTTACAGTCATAAAGGGAAGTACGGAGTGACATATTTCAACCACAAGCTGGAAAATTCTCCTAACTTCTCTGTTAGCAACTCTTAAATGGACATGGGTAAAAAAAAGATGCCATAATTTCAAGATATTCCTCTAAAAGATCTCCCAAACACCGCAGTTAAACCTTGGAAGTAAAACAAGCTGTCATTACTTGTGTGAAAATAAAAATCCTCTGCACAAACCGTTGAAGTCCTAATGTCAAGCTGCCTGAAATATCAAGCTGCCTAGCAGAGACACACGGATGTCTTTTGTGATACTACAGTACTGCACGTCTTGACAGCCTTGGCAATACAAATCTTAAATATGTTGATGCTTAGATTTTGAAACTTGTTAAAATTCTTTGTCCTAATATTAGACATAGCCACTTTTAATGTCTAAGTGTTGTGGTAAATTGCTGATGGAAAGAGAGGATGCTGAGGAGGGGTAGGTGGCCCTGGAGATTTAATGGCAGTCTTTAGAGACTTATCCTTGCAGTTGGTAGCATTCACATACACTTAAACACAGAAATGCACTACTCTTAATTCTGACCACCATGTCAGATGGTTCCTGAAGTGGCACACAAGAAAAACGCTTATAATTCTCCTCCACACCCCCAATAGTAAAAAAAACCCCTTAATTTCCCTCTTCAGCATGCTGAGCAGCTGTAAACACTTCTGCCGAGCTTATTTGCAGCTGACATTACCAGCGATGCTGTATGTTCTGAAGTCAAAGCAGTAAATAAATACGCATCAAACCATGCGATTTCTAGATGTGTTGATTCTATTGTTGCCTTGAATCTATTAAACCAGCTTTATTTCTTTGAATTTATATATATATTTTATCTCTAAATTAAAAATTCCTTAACATAATTGTACAGATTGAATAAATTCTCTTGATGTGTGTCATATTTTAAAAAGACAGTGTTTTGGCCTCTTAAAGAAGCTTTCATATTAACCGTTAGTCTACTTAGTTTAGAAATCATACTTTCTAGTTCTTACCTATCATTGGCTAGTGAAATGATAAGAGTGATTTTTTGATCATATCTTATGAAATATTTCCCTGGCATGGATATTCTTCATTTGCATTGCCTTTTCTGAAAAACTCAATTAATATAGACTTTGAGATAGAAGCACTTGGAGGAACCAATATATTTATGTTTTATGTCTTATATAACTCACGCCATAATATTTTATCCAGTAATTCCTTCATCTACCTTGTAATTTATGTTTGAACTGTATTCTACCTCAGAGGAAAATACCCAGTCATGACTGTTTAGCATTCCTTGCTGCCAAGACTCTGTAACTGATTAACTTTGCTTCAGAGTTACAGCTACAGCAATTAGCACACCTTTAGGCAAATACATCTACTATTGAAATGGAAATGAAATAGTAGAAACTGAGATACCGATAACGGTCAGATTTACCTCCTAAAAATATAGTTCTTGAAGGGATTAGTTATTTAGTTAACTCAGATTAAACATGGCAAACAGTCTAAAACTAAAGAAAAAGCAGAAAAGTAAATCTAAATCTTTCTGTGATATTGTCAGTGAAATGACTCAATACTCCTTTCAAAGCTCATTAAAGAGCTACAACAAAACAATGTCTAGATTTGAGCTAACCTAGTTTTTAATTTCTTTTCCAGTAAGCAGAGAGTAACCTATTATTCATATAGCCATCTTTAGTAATATAACTTCAGACTTTTCCAATTTCTACAGTGTGTAACATTTGCATGTATTATTCATATGAAACAACTACTACCTGTCTGATCTGCCATGTGAGTTGTATTTTGTGGACTGTCATTTCAGAAATGCTACTTCATGTAATTTTCCACTTCTGCTTCAGCTGCTTGGATAAAAAGCTTTGGTATCAAGACCTCTCTTAAAAGAGAAAGTTTGGCCCATAGTTTTATATCAAAAATCAATGAAAATACAATTAGTGAAACACTAGTGTAACAAATTATCCTCTTCACAGAATATTTTTAGAAGGAAACTTATTCAGAAACACAGATCTAAAAGCTACCTCTGAATCAGGAGTCAATTTTTAAGAATTTACTAAAAAGTCATTTTTAGCAGACCTTTGCAGTCAATAACTTCTTTCTCTGTTGTTCTATTACAGCCTTGAGGAATGAGACCTTAAGGAGTATAAAAATTGAAGTAATGAGTGTATTTTTCTGATCAGGAGACAAGGAGACAGGTAGTATGGCAGAAAAAGAAGGCATAGAAAAATGAGCTGTCACAAAATCAGAAAGGAATCTGACAGAGCTGGCAACTGATCTCAGATCTTGGTTTCTAGTCTAATATTTCAGCATTAGAGCCATCTTTTCTGCCATGAGAAAGCTCAAATACAGTATTGTATCATATATCTTGAAATGGCATTTTTAGTGCTTTTTTTTTAGGCCTCCATAGAGTCACACACAGCCTACACAGCCTAAGCCTACACACAGACAAGAGAAAAGGTCCTATTCTGGCTTTGATATGGCTTTTAGTTTGTAACTACAATAAAAAATCAACAGTTACAATTTTCTCTACTGAAATACACAGAAGTTAAAAGTTGTAATATTTTAATGAATTAGCACAAAATTAATCTAAAGAATAAACAGCATTTTGAAACTAAGTATATTCTTCTGTTGTCTTGTAAGATAGTGGTGTTAGATGAACAGACTGCAACCTACAGGGAACTAGTGTGAAATCACCACTGTTCCTGATTTTCCCTGTGAAGTTTCATTCTATCTGCAAGCTTCATGCTAAAACTGTAGCAATTGAGCTGCATTGAAAGGATCTGTTTTTAAAAGATGGATCCTGGCTTCTACTGCATTCTCATTCACTTCCATTTTCCAGAATTTAAGTTTTCTTAGTTCAGATAAAGCATAGTGCTTTGGAGGTTTACATCCCCAGAGCCTACAGGGTAGTTCTAAAGTGACACAAGAGAAGCACACACTTTTAGCATGTGACGGGGTTTGCAGCATTGTACTATCACTGCATAAAGTTTATGTTAGCAAGTAAAAAGGGAAAGAGGAAAAAACTTATGTGGACTCTACTATTTCAAATATTTAATTGGACAGCTTTACAAGTCTTATGCCACATTCAATCCTAGAAAGAGTCTGCTAAAATTAATGTAATAATATTGGATATGAGTTTTCCAATTTTTCATGGAAACCAATTTGTATTTCTTTAAAAAACATCTTGAAACATGAGTCAAATAAAACCACCGAATGTTAAAATGAGAAAGCTGTCCAGGTCAGATCTTATCTTGTGAGAACTATTTTTCTTGTAGTTACTTAAAGCAATTTAAAAAAAAAATACAAAATGAAGATTTCCATTTAAATATATGTGGGTTTGTGTTGTTCTCAGCACTGTCCATCTTCAGTTTCGGAGACATAACTGCTATGTTCTCTATGTACCACCAGGAAATAAATACATCTCACTATTTGACAAATGTGCTTTACACTATTCCTGCCAAATAATGCTAATGTGATATGTAATATTGGATACCAAAATGTACAGTTTTCTTTTCGAAGAATAGGAAAGGAGCTTGCATATAGATCTGGACTATTTTATATTTACAGACACACATATATAAAAGAACTATCATTTAGTTACAGGCTTTTTGCTACTGCTTTTCTGTAGGGGACAAAGATATATTGATAGATACCTTTGTACTAAGCTAATAATATTGTAGGTTCTGTATCACTTTAGCATAATTTAGATAAAATTGCATAAATTTCATGTCTGGTAAGCTCTAAGATGCCTTGGCTTTCAAGCCCTACTTGATTGAAAGTGAAATACACAGATCTCTGACATTCCTCTTATGCCTTCACCATAAGGACATTCAGCAAAGAGCTGCAACCCAGCTGAATGTTTTCTCCTCAAGCATCAATGGAAAAGAAATAGTAAAAGCTACTCAGTGGAACGGAAAAAGAAGTACAAGCTGAATCTACATTATGCCTTTTCTCTATGCCTATATGCCTTTATGTCTGTTACATAGTACAAACCACTTTGGGGTTCCTTGTTGAGGAAACTCCTTGGAAAAAGGCCTATTGCTTAGGGAGGCAATGCCTCTATGTCACTGTCTGTGTCAGCACACATTAACATCCCATGCAAAAGACTCCTGTCATATGTACAGAGAGAGGAAACTTGTGAAAGCCAAAAAACACAAGTTAATTTCTACCATTCAAAAGTTACTGGATATATTTTATGGTTTCTTTTCTGAAAATCATCCAGAGCAGGTGTTCCCAAACATATCTTATCTGGGTACCACCCACAAAGTGGTCTGGCATCTGCAACATCCGAGCTATCAACTTAGTACCAGCCTGGATCCCCACATATGTGACAAGGCTTTTTCTACATTTTCCCCACTACTGCAGCTCCATCCCCCTACCCTTGTTGTGTGCTGGCAGAGGACAGGCAGCTGCAGCTCCTAAACCTGGCTATGAACAGAAGGCAACAGGGTTATTTTCTGAGGGAAATAAAGAGAGTGATGTTGAACGAGAGGTTGTCAAAGTGCAGCAGGAAATGAAGTTAGATTTAGCTATGAAAGGGAGAGAGGGTTTTTTTTTGGTAGATGTACTATCACAGGGGGAGAAGGAAGGAGCTGATTGGCTCATTAATCCTGCCAAATGCAAAGATGACACTGACATTGTGACCAGGCTTTGCTGTGCCATATAGGTCGTGTGAAGCTCTAGTTTAAAAATCTAGATATACAGAGGATAATGTAAATCACAGTAAGTGTTAATGGAAATGGTTTAAACAAATTATCAGAGGGATGTGCCATCAGACCTGGAAGTCATAATGTACCTATTCTCCGTCAGGCTTAGGCAGTAACATCCTGAAGGAGAGTAGACAGGTTTATTTTTCCATTTTGCCACGAAAATTCTTCCATGCAGGATTCAGATGAAAAATAAAATGTGTAAGAAGAGAGAAGATACTGGGTAGTGCCCCTGCAGCCCCTACTAGTGTTGTGCCTTGGCAGATAGTCAATTCTTTTTGGTTTAGTAACTTACATTTTACATACATACACTTACATAGTAATGGTGCTTTTTTTCTAAGGTCTATAAATGAAAATAGCGTGGGGATGGATTTGTCATGGATGGTGAAAAAAAGGTCTTTTGATTTACATTTTTTCACTGTTTGCTTAAATGTTTCTTTTTTTTTCTATTACACTTGCTGCAAATTTAAAGTGTAATATTCTTCAACTTTTTTTTCTTTCTTTAAATAGAGGCAAAAAGAGTTTCTCTTTATTAGCCCTAACAATGAGTTCTATAATAGATATTATCAGGTTGTTGTGCACACAGCCTTCAGCTTCATTCATTCTTTCATCCCCACCTGAGCCTGAGCAATACAAATATCCTGCCTTTTCAGTGCAGATTAATGAAAATAATCTCAGTGCATTATGGACAGGACCAAGAAATAAAACTTGTAGGAGCAGAAGAGGAATGAAAGAATAGATAAATAAAAGGAAACAAATAAAAAAATGAAGTCAAAGGATGAAAGTCGCACACATCTCTGGCTCCTACAGCTCCTTTTTGATAACTTAAGGACACAATGCAGCAACATGGGCACTCAAAGGAGGCAGCACATTGTCCTCTTTGTATTTATAGATTTGCTAGCCATTAAATTTGCACTGGTCCTGTGGGTTAAGTTGGTCAAAATGTTCATCTTATTGTTCAGTGCCAAACATGGGTGAAATTTTTGTTCAGAAGGTAAAATTTGTGGTTTAGTCGAGTGGTTTTTGAGTGCCAGCAGCCCTTATCAGAGCTTTGGGAAATAGAGCAAGGCTGGCTGTGTTGGAGCAATGGGAGAAGGGAAACACTTCCTTAGCCTTTCTGTTTTCAGATGATTGCTCTATTACTCCCTTTGGCAGCTTTTTATCTGCACTCTTCTTGCAGTCTTTTACCTGCAGCAGGGCTGTTATCTGTTGTCATTTCCTGTCCTACAGCAGCCAAAGGTCGTTCATGTGTCTACATTTCAGACAAGTCGCCTTAACATATGTGCCCCTTTCTCCTGGGTTATGCTAGAATAGTGAGCAGCAGAGCAAGAGGTGTTTTATTTTCTCATTTTAAGCATGCATCTGCATATAAAGCCATGGTCAGAATGGGTCTTAGTATAAATATCTTGATTGGGAAGTAAAATGATCTTAAAACATTCTTTCTCTTCAGTAAAGCTGTAAATGACCCTGTGCCGCATGCAGCTTCTTTTTATTCATGCTTATGCCTGAACGAATCAAACTGAGAGAGACAGATTTTCTAATTAAAAGAGAGCCCATATATTTATCTGTTGCCAGAAGGGTAGATAAATGTGTTCTGGATGCAGTTAGTCTCATATATCAGCAGAATTTGATGAATCCCAGTTTTCATTAGCTATTTTCACTGAGAATGGATTATTGTACATTTCCTGTAAGCAGCTTAATTATATTGTTATATGAAATTCCTTACTTAGCATAAAAAGTGAAAAACTGAAAGGCATTAAAAAAGACTGAGAGCTCTCATCAGCAGCAGTGGGGGCATATTTTTGATTCTAACATGACAAAGATGCCATGTATATGAAATCATGTCTAAATTTTAAGATCTTGCTCCATAAAGCATTTTTTTTCTAAGCAGTAGCCTCAAGAGTCACTATGTTTCATTAGAGAGAGAAAAATCCTAAAGGCATAGTAATTTTAGAAACAGAGAATGCACGACCTCTCCACTAATATAATGAATCATTTACAGAAAAGCAAATCATCAACAGCTTGCTGTTCCTCAGCAAAAGATGCATAGCATAACCCTTGTGGTATCGATTTGATATTCTGGACGCAGTCTAAAAGGCAAAATATCTCCTGTTAAAGCTGTAAAAACTATCTCTGATCTTCTTCAAATAGTAAAAGTTTTAAAAGTTGTGAATGTTTAGCATATCATTCACATCTTGTGAAACATAATTTTTAGCTAAAGAAAAACATCTGTAAATAATTTACGCTGTTGAAATAGTTTTAGATATGAGCAAATAATTTTGGATAACTAATGACTAGTTTTGGCTTTTCTTTTTCTGTTTGTGGAATGTAAATGGCCAGATCACAGCTTAATTTAATTTGATCACTAGGCAGTATCTGATGAACTTCATAAATTATTTTAATTTTCTTATTTCCAAAGACAGTCCTGTGGAAGGGTCACTCTACAATGTGAGATATCTTTAGATATCAGCTATTGGACATTATCAGAGATCAATTGCTGAGAAGATCTTTTATCTGATGTCATATGAGCATTCTTCTATTCATGTATAGCCCTGAACAGTATGTACGGTGGTTAGATAAATGTGCTGATAATTCTGATTCAAATATCCATGTATAAGTTTTTACAGCTCAGTCTGTAGAAATTATTTTCTATGGGGCATTGAAAATTGTATTTTGTGAATAACTGTGGTAGTAAAATTTAAAAAGAAGACTTGCTTTGCTTTAAATTTCCTCCCTTTTGTAGCCTGGTCCATAGATCTAATACACCTGGCAGAAGAATTTCAGCTATTAGGGACACTCCTTTTCCCATTTCCATTTCTAAATAGGCTGGCCAAAAAAAAAAAAAAAAAAAAAAAAAGTGCAGACAGATGTGACAGTTCAGATGTGACAGTTTAAGTTGTCTCAGAAAGGTAATCCTCATACCAAATGAGCTGGATCTGTGGATTTCTGTGGATTTTCCCACTCAAAGAAAAGCCATTTTCAGATGAGACAAATTTTCTTATTCTTCTTTGCAAGAGAGTCTGCATCTATATTAAATGAGATGTCCAATAGCAATTTGTCACTAGGGAGAAAAGATGAATAAGAAGTATGTTTGTCTTCAAAATATTTCCGTTCTTGGAAGAGCAAAATATAGAAGTTCTACTTTTTCCTGAGCAATCCCTTATACCTATGCTGAGTTTACTGATGCTAATGAAGCTCTGTTTGGCATAAAAATCTGCTTGCACAAATCCCTTTTCAAAGAATCTGTTTTCAGAACGGATTATTTCTGTAAGACCTGGAAAAGGAAGGAAAAGGATGTAATGGTTGCTTTTGGACTGGATATTCTTTTCAGATAGTATCAAATTCACAAAGTCCAATTTGAACAGATGTTGCCTGGCTAGGGGTGCGAAGAAGTGCTGTTGACTACTCTTTTTTTTTCTTTTTTTTTTTTTTTTGTGCGGCAACCCCTCCAATGGTCAGACATTAACACATTACGCTAATTACTCACACTTCCCATCCTGAGGCATGTGGAGTAAGTCACTCTGCCATATGCAACCTTACAGATGAGCATGTAATGAAATTCCAGGAGCATAATTCACAACCAAGGAAGGTTAAAGGACATTTGATAGAGGTGTCCTTGGAGGCTATATATTGCAAGCACTATGTCAAGAACAAATATCACCGTCTGTCCTACTCTGCCAGCATAGGCAAAGTCTTATTGACTCAAATTAGCACTAAATTAAAGGTTCCCAGTTTAGTGGTTATAAACAGCCAGAACAAATAATAACCTGAAGTGGCACACTTAAAACTTTATTTTTGGTGCCAATGAAATAGAAGTTCTTTGTGTTCCACCCATTGTGTTCTGTGACCTGTTTACCTGTGTGTGTAACTTAAATAGTCAAAATATGCAAAAGAAATGCCTGAGTTCCATAAGTACTTTTGGCATTAGACTAAAACCAGCCAATTTGACACTGACCCATCAGTGAATGCAAGAACAGTTGTGCCGAGCATCACTGCACTTAATTTTTAGGCAGCTTCTTCCAGGACTGCAATTTACAACCTCAAATTGCCTGCACATTGCATTAGGGAAGGTAGACGCCCTTCAACCTATTTCCAGTAGCCAACCTTTTCACCACAGGACATATGTCAGTTAGCCCACAGAAATGCAGGAGAGAGGTTGACTGTTGCTTGTGACCCCAGGCAATGTGGTCCTTGTGCTGTATCTGCTGATAGATTTGATTAAAGAATCACTGGATACATTGCCTAAACAGTAACTTATGCAGGTGGCTTGTGGGTGGTTATTGTTGGGAAATCCTGGGGTCCAATTTTGATTGCTAGCTTATCAGTGCCTGTTACTGAGTTACTACTACCTTATGTTAGTCCTGTTCATGCACTCAGTGAATATTTCAGCTCTCCAGAGCAGCAATGCTTCAACAGGGCTTGTGGCTAAGGCCTTCTCAAGTGAGATGGCTGGTATGACTTTGAAATCACCTCACGCCAAGGATGGCAGGGAAGGGAGGATTAGAAGACCTGAGCAGCTTCAGTATTTTGGAGAATCTTATTTTAAAGCAGAAAAGCCCATAGTTGCTGTGTAGTTGTGTTTCAGTGGCTGCTAACAAGGATGGTCGAAAGAGGAGCAGCCGGTCTACGGTTGTTGAGGAGCTGAGGAGCCAGAACCTACACTGCGTTTGAGGGCTTGTTTTACTGTGTTTGCATCTGGGCCTGTGCATAGAGAGCTCAATAGCAGCTAAAGAGCACCAGATGCACACCTGATCTTCATCTTATAGGAAAGCTTCACCTGAAGAATGCCAAGTCTATGTGGACTGAGACGAATCCTCCATTTGAACTGAAGTACAGTAAGTGGGGATCCTGGGAGATTCATTTCAAAAGACATTCCTGGTCTGGACTAAAACATTTGTGTAGATGCAGCTAGCAGCAACGTGTGCTCACCTAATGGGCCCCAGGTTAGGCATAATATGCCCATTTAACTCTATCAGTGAAAAATAGATGCTTACAGTTTCTCACATTCTTGAGTACTCAAACCACATTTCTTTGGGTTTCTTCCTAGAAGAAGGCATAAATTCTTGCTAGGCATAAATAGATTTTTCGGTACTTCATTGCTTCTCTGGGATGTGCTCCTTTCCTTCTTCCTGCTTTGGTTTACCTATCTATGCAGTGTACATACAGCAGCATGTTTTGTTCTCTCCAAGATACTAGCAGCAGTCTGTGACATATATCAAGATTACATTGAAGTAGAGAATGTTTTCTTCCTGGAAAATTGTGAGAGTTCATAGTTATATCTTCCTTAAGATAAAATATAGGAACATTATTTAAGTAAGAAAGCCTGAACCAAAAGCCATCAATGGCTCCTGATTTGTGCAGTTTCTCTTGTGGCAGGCTGCCAGTAAGTGGTGACACTGGGTGGCCATGGTACTGCTGGTCCTGGCCTTTTCCCAGACCTGACTGTGTGCTAGGAATCCTGTTTCTTTGCTGAGACGTCAGTAGGCTGGGGTCATATCCTGCTGTATTCCAACAGCTCGTAAAAGGATGAAGGAACACTGCCAATATTTCTTCCATCTCAGCTTCCCTCTCCTACACTGTAAATCAAACATTTAAAATCCATATTCTACTCTACTGGAACAATTCAGGGAAGCAGGGCCCTGTGAACTCAGTTTGCTTGGTACTGCAGAGACCACTGTAACAAGCAGCTCCTGGATCTGTGCTGTCCTTCAGTGGAGGAATTGACCCCCATTCCCATGTCCTCACCTCTCCTGCAGCACATCCTGACTGCATTACCTACTGATCAGATTCAGACTGACTTTGATAAGCCAAATGCAAAACCTCCACACACTACACACTGCAATTACTATCACACCCCTTCCTCAGTCTTTTTTCAAAGCAGGTTTTCTCCCCTGACTTCTTGTTCAGCTGGAGTATGTGCTATTAAGGGGCCTTGTGCTCCCCTGCTCCTGTTCCAGTATTATCAATTAGGAAGTGAGGGTATCAACTCCAGCTGGGCTCCTCCAGCTTACTTTTCACTGGACAAAAACTAAGGTACAAGGAACTAAACTGTACACAGATGTAGGTGGTAATGTTTTGTTTGGAGATACAAATCCTGTGTCTTCAGGTGCCTTCTCAGAGATAGCTATCCACCAAGTACTTGTGTGGAGGCATGTAGCTGAACTATGGGGGAGGTACTTAAAGACAACTACTTCTCCTAGCAGCAGCAACTGTCATATATGTATTTAATTTACTCAAAACAGTGAAGGTTAGGAGTAGTCACTATTACTGCATATCACTTTGAAATGTTGGATGCATGGCAGTGTAAGAACCACACACTAAATAAACATGGTCAGAGTAGAGTTTGTAGGATATCTCTAGAGCAGTGTAATAAAATAAATACTACTATTGAAAATGCAGAACAAGAACTTCATAACATTCATAAAGTCCTTGTTCTCATTTCTTTAAAGTTGACCTTTTATAATTTAAGTAATACTTTATAATTTAAGCAATTAAGGGCTCAGTTACTGGTTGCTCAATAAAAAAAGGGGTGTCGAACTTCTAGAGAGAGTCCAGCATAGAGTGACAAAGATGATTAAGAGGCTGGAGCATCTATCTTATGAGGAAATATTATGTGAGTTGGGCCTCTTTAGCCTGGAGAAGACTGAGAGGGGATCTGATCAATATTTATAAGTACGTGAGGGGAGAATGTAGGGAGGATGGGGCCAAACTCTTCTCAGTGGTGGCCAGTGACAGGACAAGGTGTAATGGGTACAAATTGAAACAGAGGAATTTCCATTTCCATGTGAGGAAGAACTTTTTTACTGTGAGCGTGACAGAGCCCTTGTAGAGGCTGCTCGGGGAGGTTGTGAAATCTCCTCTGGAGATCTTCAAAACCCACCTGGATGTAACCCTGTGCCACCTGCGCTGGGTGTCCCTGCTTGTGCAGGGGGCCTGGACTAGATGATCTCTAGAGGTCCCTTCCAATTTTAAACATTCCGTGATTCTGTGAAATTTGGCCTTTCTTAGTTTGCATTCAGCTGCCCATAGTTGGAATTCAGGAGGCAATCACAGTGCTCATATGATGAAGATGGAAGTGTAGATACATAATCCCCTGTGCACAAGTGCAGGTACCTCTTCCACTCACATTCACTTTGGCTCTAATATAAAAAAGAAATACATTGACAAAAAGATCAGGCCTTTCAATGTAGTATGTGTCAGGTTTTTTTAGAAGATTACATATATACCGCCCTGTAGATTATTGCTCATGAGCTGCTGCAAAACTTAGTTAGTCTGCCCTTTGAGAAAATAATTCCTTTTATTTGGCAGACTTTTAAAAAAGAGAGAGAGAAAAAGAGAGAGAGGGAACGAGAGGCCAGCAGACTGTTCCCAAACAGGAACATCCAGAACAGTAATGAAAAATGTTGCTGCTGTGTTATATAACCATTAGAATCGCTTACCGTCAAAGGTCAAAAGCATTAACCACATGCTGGCAACATTTATAAATAGACTCTCTATGGAGCTTTACCTAAAGTGGAATGAGTAAAACACTTTGACTCAGGAAGACCAATTAGAACTAGTAGTATTTTTTAATTTAATAGGTGCATTAGGCAAGATGCATGAATGTTGGTACGCATATACAGAGAAAACTAGTTGGTTTCACTGTTTATAGAGTCTGAAATAGAATACAATTTCAACTTGACTCACAGAAGGCAGTGCAGCAGTAGAGCTTTCTCTTCCGGGGATATATAAGAGAAGGAAAGCACAGATTTTTTCTGCCCCCAGCAGGGCCATAATGCATCTTCTGCCATCATTAGTGTGCAGAGTTATGCTCTTTGTATCCTCAAGGATAAAAGTCACCCGAAGAGTGACTGAGAGCTTTGGCACTCAGCACAAACAGCAGCCATCAGTGAAGTCCAGACTGCGTTCCTCGAGGAGTTCAGGGTGCAGATATTTCTAATGTACCAATTGTTACATATAGCATTACACACTAGGCTAAAGATGTTTATGAAATGTTCAAAAACCAGGCACCAGGAAATGCTGAAACTGAGTTAGCTTTGAGCATTTTAATTTGTTCCCCTTTGTACTTACTAGGTATATATTAGATATATGAGTATATACGACCTCTTTCACATGCACATAGCATGGCCTAGGTTTGAAAGGGCTATTGTCTGGTGGGAAAAGACTAAGTGTGGACGAGTAATGAGGGTCAGAACCCACATAATGTCCAAAGATAACAGGTAGAAGCCAATCGTCAGGACTTATTGTGGTTGAAACCAGAAAGTGGATTTTGTTATGAGTTTCCAGATTGTTTTACTGTAAAAAGAGGAGAGCTGACACCTCTTTCTGGAAACATATTGGTATCTGTTTAGTCAGAACAAGAAGAAGATGAATGGTTCTGCTCTGTGCTAGAAAATACTACTCTCTTTTTTACCTGGCTATTAGAATGAAAGCAAAATCCAGCTCTGTCCATGTAAAGACCTCGCAACTTTTCGAATTTGTCTTCTTACATGTTCCTATTCTCAGTTCTTCAGGATGTTTCTGATGAGAAATCCTGTGAGGAAAGCATGGCAATTCTTGGTTCTGCATTTCTTCACACCACTATGTGGCAGTAAGGAAACTTGTAGGCAGTGTTGTACTTGGAGGCACTGAAAGTGGTGTGGAGAATAGGAAATATAAATACAAACATAAACTCATAAACATTTGAAACAATTGTATCAGATCTTTTAAAAAAAGACTTAGAAATCATTGTTCTACTTTTTAAAGTTTCTGTGAGAATACAAGTTTCTTTTCAACTCTTACACTCTTGTGCTGAGCAGAAGACAAATTGCTGTTCAAGACATGGCTGAGCTCCTGTGCATATGGAAAGTAAAAATGTGGTAGTACTGCACACTTTGACATTTTCTGCTTTTCCCTTGGTTCCTATAATTTCAGTAACACTGGTCAGGTCACTTAAGAAGATTAGAATTTAGGTGATGACAGAGCAATGTAGACATTGACTTTATGCCAGAAGTTGATTTACCTTAATTTACTTAAACATTCCTCTGTAGACAAGCAATTGCGAATAGAATTTAAAAATACTCCTAATCACTCTGGGAGCATGGTGATTGCCATTTGATTACTGACAGGAAGCAGAGTGCAGTATCAGGTGCGATTCATTTTAAATGTATGCATGAAGCAGGTGTTCTCTAGCCCGTTTGCATACATGTCAGCATCTCCCTGGAAGACCTTCACCCTGATTTACTGAGAGCTATCAGATATCTCAGTACCATCTTCTTTTTTTTTCTGTCCTCCTCTTTTACCCTCTGCCCTCAAAAATGGAGGGCATTGGTCCCCACAGCAACCCTTTGCAGACTGCTAGTTACCTTTTCCAGCTTCTAATAATTCCTGTACAGGACTGGTAGCTTTAGCTGTGCCAGACCATCTCAAGTCAATGTGGAGGTGGCAGACCCTGTCAGTTTTACCTTTATTCACCTTATTCCTTTAATGCTAGAGAAACTTATCAATGGCACAGATGAAATATCAAATGTCTGTACATACAAAATCTACAGGTGAATAACTACAGATGTTGTTACTCAACAATGCAGTTCCTTAATTACTCTAATTTCAGGCTCAGTACAGTCCTCTAGATGTTATAGTCTCAGGAGCTCAGGACTACTTTGCATAATTGTACCAGAAACTTCAAAATCACTTCAATTCATGCTCATTTTCCTGTATTTTTCTTTCTACCTCAGCATCATACTCCATTTTGTCTGTCAGTCCCATGGGTATTATTTTTGCTGTTCGGAGTATTTTCAACCTCACACCATCCTTCCTTTCTAATCACATTTCCCATGTAGCTTAATTTAATTTATTTCAATTACTCCATATACAGATGGCCTAAACCATATTTTGGTGTTATTAAAATTATTTTAGGTTTATAGAATTTTGCTCATCTAATTTTAACATTGGAGAGTGAATTCTCTTCTCTTGCACTTCCTTTCCCCTTCTAGTGTCTTTGAGTTACCAGTATAATTTAGTAGCCTTGTAACCAAATCATGTTTAAGGTATACTCTTTCATCAGTGCTGATACAATTACACAATTAAAATAGCACATAGACAATTGTCTCTGTTTACTTTTTCAGCTGTAGATTGTAGACAGACATTAAATGTAAATAGTGGAGTGCAACCTAGAGCCAGCACTTGTAAGTGTGACAACCATTTTAGGAAGGATAATCAGTTCCAAGGATTTCTTTATTAATTGTTTTTCATCCTAAACTTTTTAAAAAATTAGTTATTTTGGCCTCTAAGCTTGAGACAGGATTCTGATTTTTCAGAAAATGTGGAACACCTAAATTTTGAATATGTCTTGCTCAAGAAAGATGTCTCGAAAATTGAATTAAGATCATTAGTCCTTTCTAGAAATACAAGGCATGTTATATTGTTCCATAATTGTCTTTGTTTGAATTTGAAGTGACTTTCTAAGAGTTGTTTGATTACTTACATAGTTAAGATAGGTGACAAAATATTCAGCTGAAAATGATAGGCCCAAACTTACCTCCCAAATAATGAGAGAATGAATTAATGTTATTATCTTCTAAATGACATCTAATAGGATATAATAATTCTACATACCAGATGGAGAATAGAGCTCTCATAAGGGCTCTAAATTTATATTTGTTTGGATTGAAGAAGCATGTACAAAAACAAACTACTCCATTTAACTCATTTAAACAATGTCAGCATTTAATTAGTACATGAGTATAAAGTGATGTGATGTGTGTGTTCATATTTTCATGACATTTTATAAATCTTGGGGCAAGAACTTTTACCACTTACTAAATAAAATAAGGTGCTAAATTTAAAATATATCCCCCTATAAATTAACATAATTAAACTGCCAAACTTTAAAATGCAATTATCAAGTAGGACTGCTCATGCATCTGTAAGGCCAGACTTTCTTTAAAGCACATTAAAGGAGATGTACCACTCAGCAGATTCCTAACTATTTCTTAATTATCCTTACCACTTATTGCTACAGAGATGCAGAATATGAAAAGGGTGCACAATTGCTCATCCATAAGAAGCATTAAGAGATTTTCTTTTGCAGTTCTATTACAGAGCTTTTTAAAGTCTGTAATATACCTTGCTCAGTGAGCAACTAATGAAATAATCTGTAAATTTACATTTTGAAATTGCCATTTAAATACCTAAATTAGCTTTCAGTGCTTAGTCCTATATGAATCTTTGTTGCTCTTATTTTGGCTCTGTGATTATAAAAGTCCTGTTGTTCTTGCACCCACTGAGCTGTAGCTTTTCAAAAGAAAGGCTTATCTTTAGCATATCTATGCTTTTGACGGGATCTCCTTAATGAGTTATTTGGCTGTTCATAAGCAGACAGTTCAGATTTTCAGAATGCTCTAGTCCCATTGATATAACTGTTACAAGACTTTGAGTCTATTTATAGGCTGACTCCTTTTTTTCTTATATATAAATATTTAAAAATAAAATATAAGAAATGTATATTTAAGGGCTTTGGGATTTTTCTATCTGCTCTTGTAAAGCTCTCTGGTGTCAATGAAAATAAATGCAAATTTAATGCTATACTTGTCTATCCTTTAATACTAGCAATAGCCACTTTTCGGTAAGCACAGCTTAAGCTTTCTATCTCTATGGTATGAGGCGCTTTCCATTTTCAAATATTTACTTCATGCAAACTGGCTTTGCCATACTGCTCTGGGAAAAAAAAAAAAAAAGGTTCCAAAGCCAGTAGGTCTGAATTGTTTTGTTTCGTTCCCTTGGACAGTTTATGGACTACCTATGGATATCTTGCATGAGTGTGCCAGATATTGCTAAGAGTCAGGAGAGCAGGGATACATGCGTCCCATGTGCTCTGCAGGGTCGCTTAGACATGGTAGTTGAATTTTGTCTTGAAAGAACAAAATTTTGTCTTTAGTCATCACGGCGGACATAGCAGTTGATTTCAGGTTCTTGTATTCTCAATAAAACTAGCTGAACTAGCTCGTCTATCTGCCTGGTGCATAGGAATGCTATTTATAAGGGAAACAAGGATAACTTTGATGTAATTAGGAAGGACTGTAATGTCCTTATTCCAGAAAGATAAAAACAAATAATAGGAAAATAAATAAGTAAATAGAGCTTTGTAAAGGAACAAGACATCAAGAACAACAATAGTGGAGTATTGTTGAGGGGAATGCTTTGCTTTGTTTTTTTTTTTTGTGGAGACGAAAGAGATTTGCCACCAACCATAACTCCCTTGGAAACTGTATATCTCTTCTGTACCCTTTCAACTTTGAATAGAGGGAGGAGAGAGTAAGAGGTTGAGTTATTTCCTTCAGCACAAGCCTGGTGTGTCCTTGAATTGTGACGCTCTCAACTCCTGGAAGACTCTCTGCATTCCTGGAGAAAGCGCTAGGCATTATTTCCAGGGAACAGGAAGATTATGTCTTTGTTGCTGGAATTTTTCTCTATACTGACTTTTATGGAGAAGATATGTTCAGAAGCTTATGTGGTCCAAAAGGTAGTAATAGTTTTAATGGCTCAGAGCCTACAATGAGACAGCCATTTCGATGCAGGCACTCAGAATTAGAGCAGTGAATGGGAGTGGAGGAACAAAATTCTCCAAGGAGCAGTCAGTCAGGAGTTCATTCCATTTTCTCCTATGCTCGCTAGGCTGCTAAGAACAATTAACAGCTGCTTCACTGGAAAGAGTTTTTGCCCAGTTATTTCCTTAATCTCAGGCATGGGCTCATTCAATAATTGTTTTTATATGCTGACTTTCACACCATCTTCTGTTATTCCCATCCTACACAGTAGCAGCAAAAGCACCACAGTAAGCTCAAGTCACTGTTTTTTACCCTTTATTTGCCATACACTTTTCTGTAGGAGATATAAACCATATGCCATACTCCCATGTGTACTATATCTTTTTTAGGTCAGATTAATATATGTATCTGATCAAGTGCATTAGCTGGGGATGACAAATGAGATGTCTGTAAGAAAACAGATCCCGCTTTGAATTAACTACAAGAAAACACATCTCCATTATTTCAGAGCAGTAAGATTTCCCTCAGTGCTCATTTCACCTAAGTATGGGATGGATATGACATAGATGTGGTAACCAGAAAACTATCAGCCTACTGTCTGACCTTGAACAAGTCAGACTATTTCTTCTGCTTTTTGACTATGCCTTTACCATTTTAGTATATCAGCTCTTGGAAGAAAAAACATTTTGGCACTTGTTTATGCAACCACTCTTTTGCTTGGAGTCTCCAGGTAACTTAAATTATGACTCATCTAAAAAACAAAGCTGTTGAGCAATGGGACTCCCATCTGCTTCTTTCTCATTTCCCCAGGACTAGATAGATTTTCCTGATAGCAAATGCAGTCCTGTGGTTTGGACTAAAATTGTGTGACCTTAGGAAATATTTGTTTAAGAAATGCTGCTCTAAGCCATCTAAAACAAAATATGTCAGTCTCTGGTCTGAAAATCAACAAAAGTGATTGTGAATTAGGCCAGACAAATAAGCGAATCAAATGTGGTGATATCAAGATAGATAAATATCTGGCACATTGATAGAAATTAATGAAGTACTATTGATGTGCTAGGAATAAAATTAGATTTGTGAACAGAATAGTGATAGAATAGTCTATTTGGTCCATCATTCCTTCTTCATGTCCAGAAAGTGACAGTGATTGGAGACTGTGACCTCTCATATCAAAAAATTCTACACCAAAGAGGCCAAAGTCCTTATCTTGAGCTGTGTCCTCCATGCAGAACAGATGAAGGGAAGCTAAGAATCAACGAAATCCTAGTCACAGCCAGGCAATGACATCTCGAATCCTGCTCTATCATGTCTGCTTGACTTTTTCCCTTCCCTTGAGTAATGTGTATTTCTTCCTTCTCTTTTTGCCTCCATCTGAGAGTCAAACCTGGGTAGCTAGCTTTGTTTTGTAATACATCAGAGTCTGTGTTCACGAAGGCAGCTCAGGCAGGGTTTAAGCCTGACTTAAAGAAGTTTGTCAGATCTCAGTGTGACAGATAAGACCCTGTGCTGGTATCTGCCAATCTGACAGCAAGTGAGAGACAGTGTCAGAAACTTCATGTTTTTAAATCTGAATAGCTGCTTGTGTTTTCTACCCTTTTGCAACTTGCTTTTTCTTTGAGGAAACAGGATCAAGCTGCAATAACAGAAGCAGCAGTAGCAACAATAATTCTAGCTCACTCAGCAGCTGTTTTTCTTTGCCATCAAAAGAATTGTTATTTCCCTTGTTAGAATCCTCTGATAGATTTGCCAAGCAGCAGGCTTTGTTTTTTAAAATTCTGGTGGCAAAAAAAAAAAAAAAGGAAGAGGCTGAAATAATGAAAGCTGTATTTAGTTCTTTAATTTCATTGTGTTTTCCTATCTTTCTTTCTTTCTTTATTTTCTCCGCATTTGTAGTAAACACTTATGAAAAGTATCACTCTATGCTTGCTATGTGATTAAGAAGGCCAAGCCTTTGCTTTTGAAAGTCTGGACCAAAGCAAGTGTTTAATATTGTCCAATAACAAGATCACACTAACACCTTTGGCTCTCCTGGCTTGTTTTTATAGCTGATCTTAACAAAGCAGAGAAAAGTTATAGGTTTCATAAAAAAAAGGCTGCAACATAACATTACAGAAGCTAAAGAAAATAAGTGTTAAAATGAAAATCTCTGGTTATTTTTTGCTAGGTCACCTCACCTCATCCAAGTTGTCTGTATAAGTAGCATACAAATAAAAAATGTAGTTCTCTAGGGCTTTGGAAAAGAGTTTGAGAAGGGACAGGTAATTTGTGGACCCATTACAATGATGAAAAATATTCCACACTGTGATAAGTGTCTAGATCACAGAATCACAGAACAGTTGGGGTTAGAAAGGACATATGAAGATCACCTGGCCCAGCAGGCCCCCCTGATCCAGCAGGGCTACACAGGAATCATTGTCCTGAGCTCTATTTAGATGACTTTTCTTCTTGGATATTTCTCCAAGGATGGAAACTCCATAACCTCTCAGGGTTTAAGTGCTATGTTCCTCTCAGATTAAAGAAATTTTTCCTTATGTTCAGACATTCAGATTATTTTTTTGTCTGAGTTTGGGAAAGAAATAAAAGGTAGTCTGTGGGTCTTAAAATCACTGCAAGTTTTATAATAAACCCTAATGGACTCATCTTTAACGCTAGTGAGTAAATCAATATCAACTCATATTTGCTCAAAGATAAGGTGAGTCATTCATTTATATGTTTGAACAGACTGGAACAGTAGAGCCCACACGGCTGTGGACTTCAGGCGCAACATCACTGTCTACACACTGATGGATCTGGATTGTTCCCCCAAACCAATCCAACTGTTTTGGAGATTTTACAGTCTCCACTTGCTTTCAGAAGGTTGCCAGTCCTGCTACACTGCCTGTGACTTCTGCTAGGGCAGCACTGCCTGTCTTTGAGGTCTCAGGCTTGTTAACCATAATACTTTTTCCAAAATAAAGGAGGCTGCCATCAAAAGGTGGAAGTGATTCTTTTCTAATGAGCCTTTCACCTTACTCAGGAGTGACAAAGGCTCCTTATGCTGATTTTATAGCAAGGTTGATGTGCATGTAAGAGGTGATTTGTAAAGAATAGTGCAAAAATGCTTCTATCACTCCTTGTTCATCTCATTATGGAAAAGAGTATAATATAGATCTATTCAAAATTTGTATCTGCCAGAACTGTATGTGCTTAAAAATATTATGGTTGCTGGTGATAATAGTAAGAGATGCTACAGCTTTAAATCTTCCTAAATAAAGAATTTTCGTCTGGATTTTAACAAGGGTTTCTAGGACAGGATACGTGTTAGGATCTTATGTATTTTGGAGAACTATATTCTTTAAGTAATATACAAGCGTACAAGTCACTGCTGCAGATAAATGGGAAAGCAAATGGATACTTAACTTTCTTGATAATCTTCATAGGAAGCTCAAAAAAGGCTTGAGAAAAATTCCAACAGTTATTCCAGGAGAACAGGACCATGAGGAGAAAGGAAGCCAGCTGATGATTCCTTAAAGAGGGGGAAAATATTTTGTACTAAATACAACTGATAAACACAAGGAACCCTATAAAACTGCGTGAGAAATGGAGAGAAATATTGTTGAAATTTCATTAGGGAAAAGATAGTAAAATAATGATTGTTGAGAGCCTGGCTACCAAAGTAATTAACATGACTGCCTTCAATCTGGGCAAGTAGAGGACAAACCCACACAATATTGGCACTACCAATCTTTGTACTCAAATTTCTGTTTAAATCTATCGTTCCACTCCAGAAGACGAAAAAAAAGAACAACTTTAGACTGAAAAGGTGAATGAAAGCTGAATATTCTTTAAAGAGAGCTTAACATATGATAAAAGTGCCAGAGCCATTGAAAAAAAAACCAAAGGTAAAAGTCAATTTGGACTCGGGGAAGAGAAGGCAGTATAAAGAAAAGACACTATTTATATAAGATTAAATGTATTTATACCAGTCAATGTATACTGAATATTTTGAAGCATATGAACCTGTGCGGGAAGATGTCATACAAATCTACTGGTAGATGGGACATCATAATATCTGTGAAACAGTTGAGCTAAATATATCATAACAATGCTTTACAACTCTATCTAAATGAAAATTCTGTAAATCAGGAGTACACAGTCAAATGAGGCAGTTTTCTCCCCAAATGCAGAGCTGCCATTATAATACTGGAAATAGGTTTAATACCCATACTTTGATATAGATACATACATACATACATACACGCATACATATAAAATAAGCATTAGGCAACTAGAAATTGTGGGCTTAATGCAGGGTTAAATGTGTGTGATATTCAGGAAGATCCATGGAAGGAGCCTTCTAGATACCTTTCTATCATCTTTTCCAGCAGTATTACTGCTTCCCTACGTTTAGTTATCCAGTTTATCAAAATCCATAAATAAGGAAGAGAATAGGAACTTTCTAGGAAGCCTTCCTAGAAAGTTATGGTGCCTAATTTTGCCCTAAGTGTAGAGAAGGGAGCAGAAATTTCCTCAGTACGCAAATGAGACTGAAAATACACCACTATTCAACACAGCTCAATCCAAAGTGCATGAACATACATGCTAGAAAACCTTGAAGATGTATATCACCACACCACACCATATAGATCAAAACTGTGAGTAGTATGTTCATAGTCCAGAGGCACAACCACCCATTATCATCAAGTCCATCATCCTCTAAATATTTTCTTTTTCTCTTTGTTTTGTTTTCTATTTTCTTTCCAAGAATCAGATGTATTAAAAAATGAATAACTTCTCGATGAGAACCAGGAATTGTAAAACTAGTCAGTATACAATCTTTAAGTTATTTCTGAAATGATCATGCCAAACTTCCAGATATCTTAACTTTAATTCTAGTTATGAAAGAAAATTATTATTTATTGCCCCCTTTATTTTTCCTCTCTAAGCTGGTAAGTATTATGACTTCTGAGTGACATCTAGTGGATAGGATGCTGCATGTCAACATGTCAAAGGCATTGAGAAGCTTTAGAAATGCGTGTACCAAAGTTGTAGCACTGACTGACCACGTACAGTAAGTATTAGAAAATGTAATAATGTGTAGATGTTTTGAAAGTGAGAAGGTTTTAAGTTGCAGCAAGTACATGCTGAGCCAGGGAGGTAGAACCCAGCTCTTCAAGAAAACTGAAACTTCAGCAAATCGAAAGATATGAAATTAAGGTCCTAGCACAAAACAGTGAATTGTTTGCACAACCTCTCTTTCAAGATTCTCATTTGAATGTGATTCTCATTTGAATGAAAGATATTACTTGTTAGGCATTCTAGATCTAGATGATATATATGTTCATATAACCTACGTGTTGTTAGTCTGATCTCTGGGAGTCACAGTATCATATTGTAGGGGAGCTTCTGATAGAGTTTTGCATGGATATTTCTCCTTTTTAATATTGAGTAATATTCTAATTATCCACTCATGATAATTCCTTGGCAATATTCCTGTTTCTTTTAGAGTGAGGTGATGAAATACACACACGTACACACACACACACACACACACACACACACACACACATATGTGTATATATATATATATATATTGTGTATATATATATTTGGAAGGTATTATTTAAGAATAAGATATTGTCGACCTGGTTTAGTTCTCTAGTCAGAAAAATAAATTTCTGGCACAAAATAAACAAACAAAAAACCTTGTCTTTTAAAAAATGAGATAGGAAGAAACTTTGCTTTTTGAAGATGAAAGGAAAAAAAAGTGACAAAAATTCTTATATCCTAAGGCCATGGTTCATGAGGTACCTCATCATTTGCTTAACTTTGCAGGTCATTTAGCATGCAAGTGAGGACTCTATGGAATTTTAACTGCAGGCACAGAATCATAACAAGGCTCAATAACTCTTTAAGTACATTTTAAGCACATTTTTAATTTTATTTTACCCAAGTTGTAAGTGCCAATCTAATATTATACATATTTATCACACACAATTCAAACAAGTCTGAGTTCAACCAAGTACTAGCTATGTTATTGATTAGCTAAATCCAGAAGCCTCCAAAATGGGATTTCAAAATAAGTGGTAGGGAATAATGCATTCTGATTAATCCTGGTTTATTATAGAGAAATATAAATTAAATATGGTGAGAATATAAAAATGATAGAATATTTCATATATTGTATCATATATTCTATATAAATATTGAAATAGTCTGTATCTAGGATGAATTAAATGAGGATTAGAGAGATTTGAGCAGTAAGGATATAGATTATAGAGGATGCATTTTTGCAGTGAGGTTAGTGATTTTAAACTGATTTTTGCAATAGAGTTTTTTAGATAAACTACACTTTAAAGAAATGATATTTCTGAACTTGTATAGGTCACTTCACCAAATATTATCCAAAAGATGTATTTTGAGGAGATTTGGTTTTCCACAACCTCTATAATCTAGAAGGGAAAGGGTAGGTATTGTTCACCTTTCTTCTGATTTGGCACTCATTTTTAACTTGCTTCCAGAAGTTTTAAGTGAATCAAAGTTACCAAAGTGTGACTAACATTTCTCGAACTTGTGACTGAGCAACATGCCAAAGATGTCACAACTTTTCCCATATGTAATAGTTTAATGAAGGAAGATATCCACAGCATTTGTAGTACAGAGAAAAACACAAACATCAGTGCTCAGAAATCTAATTACTTGTATTTGAAGGTCATATCAGTCACTGAGGACTGATATTACATAAGGGCCATAGGTTAGTCTACAACAGAGGTATATACTGCTGTTAAACTGGGAAGCATAGTTGTCATATTATGTAAGTTCACAAGGATCAGTGCCTTAATATAAGGCATAAGCAGTGGTCTCATCTGTGGCCTGAGTTGTTTAAGTGCCTTTTCAGCTGCCTTATTTCACAACTCTTCTCTTTATTGCTGCAAGGTAGCCTGCTCACTTGCATGACCTTATTGCTCTAGGGTTGAAATGATCTGGTATGTTTCCTTATTAAATAGTGACATGGCATTAGTTTTTGGCCATGATGGTGTGGGCTCCTTGTACTCTAAATGCTCCAGACAAGAGCATGAGCTTTCTGCTCTCCTGCTGGCAAATTGCATCTGGTCTTCCAGGACCTTGCTCCACTGTCAGCTTCTTGCTGACTGCTAAATAGATTTCTTTTCCATGATCTAAACATTCAGAAATACTTGTGCTGGTAATGAGCAATGATAATCTCTCAGAATTAAAAGGATGATGCTGTACATGTTCTTTATGGATTGTCACTAATAATCCATCATTTTTCATTATCTGTTAAAGTTCTCAAATCTTGTAGCTCTGTAAATGTGGAATAAAGTGATGAGGATTGACCATACCTTGCAATACAACAAGAAGTAATTCTATTTCTAATGTCTGAGCTTCAGTAACAGCAAAAAAACCAAACAAACACAAAATTCTGCCACTAATACCATCAAATAGATGTTACGATTCTTTTGTATGGATCATACTTTACAGTATGAAATGTTAGTTATATCTCAATAGTTCACATAATTAATCTGCCTGCACAGACTTGTCCAGGTACTAATGGTTGTGATTGCAGTGTTTCAGATGGTGCTGGCTCTGCACTTCTGACTGGGTATGTGATTTCATTTTAGAACTGTGCTGCTTTGGCATTTTATCAAAGATTGTCAGGGCTGTAGCTTCATCTGAACACATTAGGTGACCACTCTCCCACCTGCTCCACATTCAGTAAAATATTGGTTGCACAGTTTGAAGAGATTACCAGAAAAATGGCTCCTGGAGGGTGCTGATCTATATCCTCTATCCTCCCTTCCTTATCTGCAATCTCATACTCTCTTGTTGCACTCTGAAAGGTAAGTTGTAGCTATAGCAGTTATTGCTTCTACTGCAGCCAGAATCAGAATGGTTCAGTCTTGTGGCAGGTAGTTTGCAAAGTTGAAGCCATCTGGTAGCAAAATATCCACAAAATGTTCCCAAACAACTGCATATTTCTAACAATTAGCATGTTAGAGGGAGGAAATGCTTTATCCGTAATGGTCTATTAAGGCTGGGAGAGCATTACCCATAAGAGGCGGAGGAATAGGTCAGAGGATGTAAAAAATTTTTAGGAATTGTTTAGATTTCTACTCTCACTCCCAACCCTAAGGCAGGAACATGGTAAGAATCCATCGTTAAAAGTGATTTTGTTTCTGATTTATTCTTGTCTTGCCATAAAATCTGCACCTTATTTTGCTTGCAGATGTGCCTCTTTATTATAATTTCATGTCATTCAAAGATTTTTTATGGTGTGTAGGCTGGGGCTAAGCTTCTATTTGAGACAAAATGAGGGTTTTAAGATGTAAGACTGCTTACATTTTCATTGTATATTGCATTTGGGCTTATTAAAGATGTACTAGATAACCTAATCTCTATAAAGCTAATAAGTTTCAAATAAACTAATTTCATCAGGATCAAATTTTAATTTATCTCACAGGCATAAAACTTAAAGAAAGAAAATTGAGTGATTTGTGGTTATACAACTAAGTTCTCTACTTTCAAACATTTGCATTGTCAAGCTACAGGTAGCATTTATGACCCCAAAGTGAGCTGCTTCCCCTCGAGACATTTATTAGGAATCTTCTATGTGATTCAAAATATTTACTAAAGTCATATTCCAGTTCTGCCAGTTCTTCCATTTTTTTCATCATTTTCAGATATTTAGTGATTGTACATTGTACTGATAACATTTCTCAGCTTTTTTTCTTTTTTCCTGGAGAGAAAATCTGTAGCCATTTGAGGGGAAAGCTTGAAAAGACAAATGAATCTCTTGATATTTACAAATGATAGAGGATGTAAGTGAGGCCCAAACTTTTGATCCACCCTTAAGAGATCTGTGAAGACAGCAAGTGTCACTCATAGTTTTTGAGCTGCTTTGCCTGGCTGCACTGAGAAATACAGCTACCCAATGCTGCAGCAGAAGCCATTCCACCCTCACACAGCTCCATAAAGCAGTTTTGTGCTATTGCACTATTAGTAGTGGACAGCAGAGGGCTTTGTATGAACTGTTATAAGTAAAGAGCTGACTTCTCCTGCAGTACTTGCTCTTGCTGTAGCAGATATGCTCTTTCTGTCTTTTTATTGTGGAAACAATCTTGGGAGAATTTAATTTATTTAACTCATTGAGCATTTGACTCAGCTACACAATATGTACTCTTAGATCACTAAGTGGTACATGTGGTCTCTTCTCTCTTTATACATCCCAACCTTTGACTCTCACCTGAAAACTAACATGTATCTAGAGACATTTCTGCTCAGAGTTAACTTAACCCTCCAGAGGAGGTAGAAAAAAAGTGACTTGCCTTTCAGGGCTGATGTGCACCTGCAGGAGAGGCACAGCTCATCAGATTCAGATCAGTGCCTCTGCCGCTGCCTGAGAGTAGAACTGTTGTACCCACGAAGGATGTTCTGGGCATGGACAGCAGGAGCTTGCTGAGGGATTATAAGAAATACTAATAAAAAAAACATCACTGGGAAGGAGCCTTTCCACTCAATGGAGCACTTGGGGTATGACAGTTCTACTCAGCCATTAAAAGGTTCAGTTCAGCCACTAGAGACCATCATGCTTGATACAAGGTACCAGTGCAACTGAAAGGCCAGATTTGCTTGCATGGGGCTTGGAGCCACAGTTATACAGCTTGTGGGCAGAAGATGATCCATATCTGGCCAGCTGAGGGTGTGCAGCTCTGCTGAGAAGATCTCTGATTGCCTGTATACTACCAAATTAATAGCAGCCTGAGGAGAAAGAGCAAGCTTTGGGGTCCCAATATGAATGAAGTTTGCTTGCACGTTGGGTTTTTGTTGTTACTGTTCTAATAGCCAGGCTGGAAACTGAACAATAAATTTTAAATAACTGTGTCTATCAAATTGGATTCAATTGTTTCTAGTACATGACTGGGCAATACTATTTCCCTCTTTTAGTTGTATATGCTTCTTCCTGTCACATACAGGTGCAAAAATGCTGTTTTCCTCAGAGTGGAAAAGCAAGAGTCCTGTTTCATGGCAATTTCATTGAAAGGGATGTTTTAAATCAATTTTTTTTTGAAAGTTAGAGTGTTAACTTACCAGGCACTAGAAGTTTAAAGGGTTTGGGCATTTGTATTTCTTTCTTTCTTTATTTTAGGAATCAATATCTCATCTAGTTCAGATACTATTAGACTCATACTTGCCAAAAAGTTTTCCACTCTAAATCTTCTCCATGCACACATAAGAATTTCTACCTTTAGTCATTTAGCTATTGATGATTCAGAGTAAAATATGTTATAGATATTACTTTATGTATTTTTTCTGTATTTTTATATGGTTATTAAGCCTATAATACTTGTAGTTTCAAGTAATGTCTCAGATAATGTAGTTGAAACACTAAAACATTAGAGCGTATAAATTCATGAAGGTAAAAGATTCTCTGTATCGAGTTTCTATTTTCAGAGGTGGACAAGCCTCTTTCTTTCTTTCCTTGTTACAGTACAGTTTGGAAAAGAAGAGTAGGTGAGGTATAGAGTCATTTCCTTAAGTTTTCCAGGAAGCTCTGATCTAAAAAAACAAAAAGATCTTGCAGGAGAACTGTCATTACTGTGCCGAATCCTGCTACCATTACAGTCAAAGTCATCAAGATCTTTGTTATCCACTTCTGTTTTTAGTAAATTTAGCAAATTTGCTGAAAAATTCTTGCATAAAGCAAACTTGCTGAAGCTCAGAAATACCCCATCATTGCTTTACTATGCACTGCTATGCATTGTTTTGTCAAGATCTAGCCACATGCACGAGGCACATTTAGAAAAATGCTAAATATTAAAACACATAGGTCTAGATGAGGTAAGGCTGAGATTATGCTCTAATAATAGTTTCTTCATGTATTATTGTTGTCTTGGTTCATATCCCTAATTCCAAAAAGTCATGACTGTTTTTCTAGAAGGAAGGGGCAATTCCTGAGAAGCAGAAAATATAATTCATCAGCTTTTCAGGAGGTCACAGGAAGACAAATTCTTCCTCCACTTCACCCTCAGTGACTGCGAGAAGGCCACTCTAGTGCAGAATGAGGAGCTCTTGCAGAAGTTGGATATCAAAAGCCAAATGACAGCCACACAGTTTATCATTATAAGGGAATATTAAAAGCAGAAAGATAATTCTCCTTGTGAAGGTCGGAAATAATATTTCTGAATAGTAAAGGATATCTTTACCCTTTTACTCAGGTAATAAAAAGATAGAGCTAAAAGTTGATCATGCTTATTCATTTTCTGCCAAGAACTTAGCAGAAAGTGAAGTTACTTCTTTCACTTCAGTATACTTCATAGAGACAACATTCAAATAACAGAAAGCAAATCTGTGTTTTATTTGGAAACATATGTCATGAAGACAGGAAGAGTAAGTGGCTTCCCATTTGAGCTAAACCAAGACCCAGTGTCATGATCTGAAGCCACATTGGTTTGCGCACATGTGTTATCCCAGTGACTTCACTGGGATTTATTCACATGTGCAGAGCTGCTCACAGTAAAGGAGCATTTGCAAGTCTGGAGCCACAGTCACTTCTTCCCTACAGAGGAAAATAAATAAAAAGAAAAGTTGGTAATCATAGCTGAAGCTGTGCAATGTGCCAAAAGCAAAAATGTGTTATTTGCAGCCTGATCAATGATAATAAATCATAACAAGAAAATCAATTGTTTCTTTGAATCAGGATTAAGAACAGCTAGAGTTATTTGCAAAAATGCCACAAGGAGGCAAGAAATGCCAGCAGCATAAGCAAATGAACAAATTAACATCAATGTCCTTCCCATTTTCTGATGGGCAGCCAATAAAAATACAGAAACAACAGAGCAAATAGTTTTACTGTGTCAAGTCTCTCCAAGATTTAAATTAGGTTCATAAATTCAATTAGACATGTTATTCTATTCTAGTTGGTGTTAAAATCGAATACTGTTTACTGCTTAGACCAATATATTACCCAATTCCATTTGTGACTACACCAGAGGTCATTAGTTTGCCTTTGGCATATACTATGGGGATTTAAAAAAAAAAGCATAGTTGAAGGCATATGTTTTCCCCTATGAAGCCCAACCATGAAACTGGTGTTTTGAACGCATAATCTGCAAGAACTGCTTTTAAGAAAAGTGCCCTGGAAATTTACAAGCTGTCAAGATCAAATTGCAAAGTTGCAATCAACGAATATGACACTAGACATTATTTTCCATAGAGGTTATACTTGTACATAAAAATTCTAACAAATATTTGTTCTGGTAGTGAAGTGCAAGTGCTTGGTGTCTTTGCTTTGACCATCCTGCTACCAAACAGGTCATTATTCTCCCTCTTTTGCTCACTTAACATCTAGAGCACAAGGTAACAGAATACCTCTTACAGCTGATTTGTACATGACTCTGACACATTTCACATCACTTATGGGTATAGAAAAACACTTTTCACTATTCACTATCCAAACTGTTGAAATTTGCAAGGACTTCTTTAGCTTTAAAAATAAGGTGAATATGGACTGGATAATAAATCACAAAAGGGCATTTAGTTATCTGAAAATTGCTACCAGGGTCTAGATGGCAGACTGTTCCCATTGTGAGATCCTGAGTAACGGGTAAGAATATATTGTAATAAAACATTATGGTGCTGTAAAAAATCTCAGTGCAACTTTTGCTGGATGTCATTAGCTTCATCCTCTATATTTTGATCATTTTCAGAATGACTGGAAAAGTTTGTTTATTGATAATAGGATTTAATCAAAAAGAAAAAATCTAAAGACTACCCCCCAAAAGAGAAGCATTTTGCTTGACTGAATTTTTTGGGGAGTGGGTAAGGACTTTGAAGGGGGGGACTTTCTATTCTGCTTATTCTAATTTCTTCAGGTTCTTGTAATGTCTTTATCAACATTATTTCTATATGCAGTGGCCAGACATCTATTACTGTCATTTTTTTTTCTCTTTAGTTCTCTTGTGAAAGAACAGTATTCAGTCAAGTACCTTGTTTTGGAAGGGATTCAGACTTATTCTGTATTTGTTTTAAGATATATAAGTGATTGCATTTATATGTTAGAGAAGGCAAGGTCAACGAAAACTGTGGCTTGCAAAAATAGCACTAGATGGTGCTGTGAAGAAAAATATGTAAGCTAGCTCCAAGCAGTCTAACTTAGGGCTGAAATCTGGATAGCCACGTTCATAAGCTGCTGTATAAAGCAGATATAGCTTGCTGATCAGGAATGAACTGTATTACTGCCTTTACGATTGGGAAGTCATGAGAACTGTCATCTGTCCAGGAGCCAGAAGAGATTTGGGACCTCTGTCAAATGCTAGAAAATTGTAGGTGTCAAACAAGACATTGACCTCAGAGCTGTAGGTAGCTATTGAGGCATGGACATGAGCTCTGGGGAGAGCTGAGAGGTAGATCTAGGTTTGAATATCTATGCAAAATCACTGCTGAGAGCAGAAGAAAGGCCTGACCTACCTGCTGCAGATAAAGAGATGCAGTATGGCATTGCTCTGTACTAATTTAGCCAGCCTCACAAGAGGTCTGTTCTCAACCCCTTTGCAACCATACTAGACATCTCCAGTGTTATCATTAACTCCCTTATCACCATGGATTTGTTCAGAATAAAATTCTTTTACTACAGTTCTCCCTAGCTTTTTGAGTCTAACATTTGAGTCTGGATCTATGAAAAATGGATTCGTGCCATCCTATTTTATGTTAGCTTTAATCCTAAACTTTAGGAGGCATAATTTATTTTGGCATTTTTATGGTATTTCCACTTATTCATAAAACACTTCTAAACAGAGAAGATATACAGAGATGCACTTAAATGTCTAGTGACTGGGTTTTTAAGTTAAAATTATAGTATTTTAATACTTCACATGCAATGATCTCTTTGTAAAGTTTTCATAATGTCAGAGAAGTTTATGGAGTGAATTAGTTTGACTTCACTCAGAGTGCTAACATTTATAAATCTGCAGTGCTGCCTTTCTGAATATATTTACTGCTGCGTAGAGGAAGGGGGGATCAAAGGGCTCTAGCACTTATTTCTGCTATCATTTCTCATCTTCAGCACAGTTTGAGTTTTGTATACATAGCCATTTCCTGCTCCAGAGATGTCAGAAATTATCTGGTGCCTGTTTACAAGACATTAGAAGAGGATATAGACAAACCTGCAAATTCAAATTCAGATTCACTTGCAGATTTATGGTATGCTGTATTTTGCAAGGTGAGGGTGGGAATAAAAGTCAAAACTGTCTCTTTTAGTGAACCCCACACGTTATTTTAGCTGAGAGAGTAATAAAGGGAGAGAATTAAACAATGCAGTATTAATGAGTGAAATCATCAAAAAATATGAGCAAAACTTCTATCTGTAAAAGCTCAACAAGTTACAGCAATGCTAATTTCTGATTCTGTGTGGGCTCAATGCTCTGAGATGATAAATTCCCATAGCTCAGGAGTTTTGAGTTCTTGGCATATCACAGCTATCACAGCCAGGAAACAGCAACAAATCCACTCCCTGCGCTCAATTGACATTTTTTACTCCTAATCAAGAACAGAATCTATTTTTGAAATTTTCAACAACATTGTCCACTTTAGGATGTTGATATTCCTTTTGAAAAACTCACGCAGAGTAAGTTATATAATTTCAAGAGAACTTCATGTCTTTTGAGGAAATATGACTTGAAATATGATATCACACTTAGAAGCTCAAAAAGCCAAAAAAAAAAAAAAACCCCACAAACAAATTCAGCTATTTGCTTTCCACATTTTGTATTTTTAGAAAACATTGTCATTAATTCTTGGGATAGAGTTCATTATTTTTGAATATTTGTGGTTAGTAGGATTATGGAGACCAAATCCCACCTTTTTTTTTTGTCTCAGGAACTTGCCAGGTGATTAAGTGAAACACCTTCACAGCAGTCTGGTGAGTAGCAGCTGTGATATTCTGGGATGGAGGGAGAAAGCTCCCACCATGCTTTTATATAATATTGAATACTTTTTAAGCTAAATAACAAATAAACAAATGCAAGGATAGATTCACTGCATTAAAATTTGTAGAGGACTATTACATCCTTCGGCTTTGACATTTTCCATAGTACAGAGCAAAATCAATGCACTCATTTCTTCTTGAAGCCCAGTATATCTTAAGTATAGCTTATCTTTTGAATGATGCTAGTCTTGATATAAATACTTCCAGTGCTGGACCAAAGCAAATAAGGCTGTTAATTCTTGCTGAATATTATTAATACTATTAGAACTAAAATGATGGGAATGACCTCCTGAGGTGATGGGTGATCTTTAGGCCATTCCCTTGATTTATAGCAAGTTTGCGTCCATTTGTGCTTATCTCTCCTGACGGAAATAGTCTAATCTGTCTTTTATAGGCTTCCAGTAATAGAGATTCCACAAGCCTCCCTGGCAAAGGAGTACCTGGAGTATAGTTTACACCAGGACTATATTAAGCCACACATTGTGAAAGAAACCTTTCATTTTCCCTTTAAAATATAAATATGTAATTTCATCTGGCTAACTAACAGAAGCTTTAGAAAGCTGTTTTGTTATAGAGGTGCATTCACATTTTAGAACATTGTGCCTGTTGAAATTCCCAAGTTCCTTCACTTGATCCATTTGGTTATAATTTAAGAATATATTTTTTAAGAAATATATTCAGTGTCTGTGGACTTCTAAAAGAATTGGTACTTCTTCATCATTTAACATGTAGATTGTCCTGTTTCACGCAGAGAGAGGTAAAGGATGTTTCAAAGCAATTTTAAGGCACTCTCTTCTTTTACAAAGGTGATCTTGAATACAAGCACTATAACCTATACACTTACCAGCTACAATTTTACTACTACTAATAGGTGTCAAAAAATATCCACACTACGTACTTTCTTCTTATCTTCTATCACTGCAGTTTTAAAATGCCAAAAATAACTAGACAAAGGATACTTGTTTTAAAAATCACTTGTTTCAGAAAGTTGCTGCACATATTTGGAGAGGTGGGAATTTCATTTTGAACACAACTCCCTAGGCAGCTTGCTGCACAATCTGGCATCATTAGAGAGCAGAAGAGAGATTTTAGGGGTTGTCTCACAAAATCGCAACATTTCTTTAGTTCTAGTTGTTTCCACAAGTCAACAAAACCACAGCATTTGCAAGTACCTGCTGTAGTGCTGAAAA
>JAUBOD010000953.1:783785-812377 GCA_032353885.1 Nothura maculosa
TTATATTCCTTTATTTTTGTAACCACACAAAGCAGCTTCTGGAAAACACCTGACTGCTAGCTCTGAACCAACAGCAAACTATATACAGGGAACTGTGACTAATATTTAAATATATTCACCTCTGTAACATGTCAAATTTTAATATCATTAGGTTTCTACTTTAAGTAGAAATCTTAAATTTTTCCAATTATTATTTAGATTTTTTTAAAAACTTTTATAATTAAACTTAGCCTGAGTTATTCAACTAGCATCTGAGATAACCTGCATTCCCACTTCACTATCTCACTGTCTCTTCTTAAAGCATTGATATTTTCAAGGAGGGAGTGCAAAATAGTTACTTGAAAACTCACTTGGCATTATTTCTCCTCTAATATATCCAATGGAAAAAAAAAGGAAAAAAAAACTGTGCATGACAGAAAATAACATTTTGAAGAATACTGTTGTAGCTGGACAGCAATACATAGGACAGACTGAGAACATTAAAATGCAAGACTTAGCAACATCAGATTTGGAATTTAGTTTTGAAAAACTGTTTTTCAGTCTCCTGGTATCAGAAAATAGTTACCAAGCAACAACATAGATATTGGTAATGCAGGTAGAGCTATTCAAATAAAAAATATTCAAACCATTGGCATTATCGGGGGAATTATGTTATTGCTGGATTCATAACATTTTGTACCTGGACAATTTCACATTCTGCTCCAGTAGAAAAATCTGATTTTCCCGAAGAAGCAATAGAAAACAGCAGGCAAGTTCTTGCTGCTGTTTCTTACCTGTGTTAGCTAGATTAAACTTGCAGGGATATGCTACTATCTGCTGCTCTTCCATCTGTATTTTGCTGGTGTTAATGCAGTACCAAAGTCACCAAAGGGCTGACACATTATGACCATGCTCCTACCATAGCACTTGTTTCTGAGGGGCACTGACTGCAAATTTACAATCAGTCTTCATTTTAGAAATGGAAGAGTAGACAGCAAAATTACTAGGAGCATATCTTGCAAGCAGGCTGCAGGAGTACCTCATGCAGTATGGAGAAGTTTTAAGTTGCCAAGGATTGTGTTACCAAGATTCAAGGATTACAATTCTTTTGCAATGTAGTTTTGAGTAGATGCCTGTAACGTTGCAGATTGGGTTGCTGGGTAGAACCATAGTTCTTGAAGACGTCTGCAAGAAGTTCCAGAGCTCCTGAAAGAGTATGGCTGAACTGATATCAATCTCCAAACCAAGAAATAGCCGTTTCTTTTGCTTCAAATGATGATTTGTTCAACTGGAACACAAACAGTCAGAACAATGAACTTTCATCTCAATATTGTATTGAACTGAATGTGCATATGACACACAAGTGCACACTGTTGGCATACAGTGATGGTACTTTCAGCACAAACTTGCAAGTGAGGTAAAATGGTCCTGGTAAATCTAGCCTAAAGAAAGTCCTTGGGATGTGCTTTAAAGGAGATCTGATTGTGAGAGCAAAGGAACAAGTGCATATTGTTCTATTGCTCCTGAAGTGGAAAAAAGTGAGACTTTGCGTGTTCTTTATGTGCATGTTATCTCAAGCTCTTTGCATGTTATCTTCAAGTTATCTGGTGTCCTCCTCAAGTTCTCTTCTTAAATGAAAAAATCTATAAGAACCTGGTCTTTTTCTCATCTGCTTAGGCGAAAAGAGGAAACAACCTTGAGACCTGGGCTATACAGGAAGATACAAGTAAGATACCAGCAGGAATGTAGGAAAGAGAAATGACAGCTGGTTGCAAGGTCTGATTTACAGCAATAAAACTTGGTCTTCTCAACCTGCGTGTCAAACATGTTGCTCTGAAGAGGCCCTGATCTTTGTAAGAAATGCTCTCTTGCATTGTGCTTTTTGCTCTTTGAAGCAGAACAAGGAGAACATTTACTTGTGGGGTTTGAGGATATATACTTCCAGCTGGCATTTGACCCTATAAAACACTCAAGGTTTGGAAGAAGCTAAAAGAGCTTGAGCTTAGGCTGAATCAGCAAGCGTAACTAGTTGTTTCAGCTTCTGTGATCAGTTTTGGGGTAGGCAGCCCTGAAGGGCTTTGGGAAACAAAGGGGGAGTCTCTCTTTCCTGTGTGCATCCTCCTGGCCCAAGCAAACCAATGAGATTGCAAGGGCTCTCTAGTGCAAAAGTAGAAACCAGTAGCAACCAGTGGGGGAAAGGATAGATGCTTTTTTAACTGCTCTCACCCGAGTGGGCAGAGGACACTGGGTAGGCCAATATCTTTGCTTTTCCAATTTTACATTTGAGTTGATGCAGATGCTTCCATGTCAACATGCAGCTTGGGGAAAATCTTTTAAAATGACAGGTAGTGACACCATCTTATTACAAATACCTGAGAGGGCCACAATTTAGACCTTCAAGGGCCACATGCTGTGTGCAATTAAAAGGTTCTAATAAACATAAAGACAGTCCTTTATCACAACCATCTCTCTTCATATGCTGTGGTAGGAGTATCCCTCTTAGAGGGTGATAAACATGTTATGCTGATGATTAGGATTTTTAAAGGCAAACTCTGTGGCAGAAAGCCCCACTTAGTCTTATCTTGTAAAGGCATCACTGACTACATGTGTCTGAACCACTGTCTATGACTACTTTCTTTTATTGTAGATGGAAAATTATTTGTTACAATATTTATACCTCATTTAATTTAAGAGGAAAAATCAGTGAGTGGGAGGTGAGGATGGAATGGGGGGTTGCAGGACCTCCTCCATTTGCAGCTCTTAAAAATAGCATGTCAGGAACTCATACAAAACTGAACTAGCCATCATCCACACGCAATGCATTTCCAAACAGAGGATATCTACAGCACTTCCCAATTATGTTCAGTTCACTGCAGCAGGTGACCCCAATTTCTTTGAAAAATCTTTATAACAGTTCTTTTCGCAAAACCTGCATGGGGTGCTGAGAAGAAAAGTCAAGGCCATAGAGTTTCACTTACTTGGTCTTCTTTCAAATAAAAGTGTGTGTATTACATGACCACAGTGAGAGCTGAAGGACAAAGAAGTGACATCTGGACACAGGGCATTAAAAGTTGGTGGCAAGACAAGATGAAAATTATCAAAATGAAATTTTGAGACATCTGCTGAATTTACCACCTGGGTGGCCTATGTCTTGCATTTATTTTTGTCTCAGATCGTCCCTGCCTGCCCTATGGCTGCTGCTGGCCAGTCCTGTTCTCAGCAGTCCTATGAGGCTGAGGCTGTCCTGGGAGCCCTGTGTGTCATCCTCAGGCCATGGTGTGCAGTGGGACTGGGTGCTCTTCCTGGACACTTGTGGCTGTGCCATATGGCTGCTCTGCTGAATGTGTCTCCTCCTCTCTAGCAGGGAGCTAGGAGAGCTCCTAGAAGGGAGCGAGGAGAACTAGGAGATTTGGAGCACAATTCCTAAGGATTTGTAAGGTGCAACCTGCAACGCAGAGCTGTAACGGCATGAGGAGAAGAGGTGTCCTATAGGGACATCTCTACTTGCCTAAGCATTTTCATAGTTGTATAGGGTGCCTCCTATTGAAAGCCTGGATTTGTGTTAGCCTCCCAGTTTTTTTTTTTTTTCACAACGCAGCAGGTAATATGATTACTTCCACTGAATATTTGTTTTAGTGGTGCTGGCATGAAAAATAATGCGAATAGCACAAAATGACACATATGAAATTGGCTGATGAGGCATCCGTGTGAAGTGAAGAGTTCAGCTTATCATACTGACAGAACTGGATGACCTCAGGGAAAGGAGTAATAGAAGAGGAATTAAATTTTATGGTATGGAGTGTAAATGGTCTTGGACTTGGGGACTATTATTGCTTCTTTGCTTTATGCTGGGAGCTCATTAGCTAGGGATCACTAACACTGAGCAGGATCTGGGGGCATTGGCCATGGGACAGTTGAGAGCCACTAGTGTTGTGAAAAGGCTATGGCAATCCAAAAATGTCTCCGAGAGGATATTTTCAGTAGAGATGAGAGAGAGTCCATGCCATTTTACAAGGCACAACTGAGACCTCATCTGCAGCACCGTCTCCAGTTCCAATCAGCCAGATCTGAGAAAGATAAATTCAAATGGGAGCAGTTTGCAGTGAAAAGCTAAGAGGTATCTGAATGTGGAGAAAAAAAAATGTTGAAAATTATCATGCTGGAGGAAAGTGTCAAACTGAGTTGGAATTTGTCTTATTCATTACTTCAGCTCTTTTTTTATGTATTGCTTTACCACTGGACATTTAAATGCTAGATAAACAAAATACAACTTTTTTTACAAAGGAGAATGTCTCCTCTATCAATTTGCAATAAAAAATGTGTGTAGCTTTGTGCTAAAATAGCCAAATTAAATTGGATTCCAAAGTTATAGTTCAGCCATCAGCTTGAAGATTGTTGCAACATGGGCTTGGATATCTGAAATCATTTCTAGTCATCCATAAATCACTTAATGGAATTTGGAAGTGTGTACAGGAATGACTCCCATGCTAGCAGAAGTTAATGAAAAAAAAAAGAAAACCATAAATTCTTCCTTAAAAAATGTTCATAGCAGTCTTAATTCATTGTTATACCTGCTAAAACATATACTGTTCTTACACAACCATGATTGTACTTCACCATCCTTGTTATGCTCCACACACTTTCTGGCTAATTTATCCTGTTTTCACTGCCTTCCACACAGATGAAATCTATACAGCATGGCAGGCTCTTGCTGTTTGACCTGAAGCTGGGACAGGACATTTTGGTCATAAACTGAAAACTATGAGCCAGCAGTTTTCAGCTGTTTTATTTTGTTGCTCTCAGTCCCGGGTCTCTCTAGTGACATAGAGCCAAGGGGGAGCAGATACAGAGGGTCAGCAAGGAGTGTGGTGTCCATGTCACTCACTCTTTCTCTCTCCCCCTGGGATCAGTGCAAGTCCAAATGATGCAATGTACCCTCTGACTATGCTCAGCTCCTTTGGAGCCCATCAAGATCCATGTGTCAGTGGGTAACTTGTGATTTCAGCTGTTCTAGCAGGGAAGTGGGAGGATTTGGTCCAACCTTAACCATTTTGTGATGCTGTGTGATTCTGTGATTTGAACAATTGTTGTTGACTGAGCACTTTGTATTTTCTGAAATTTCTGTCTATTTTCTGTAGACAGAACAGGTAGAGAAAAGTCTTTGAGGACATTCTCTTTAGTTTTCTTCTCTGTAGCTTTCCACAGAAAGAATGAATTTTAGTGCAGATTACCTGTTCTTTATTCTGAAATGTGTTAATGTTAAAAGCTTAAAAAGTTAATTAAAGAAAGTAACTGATGTTAAACTCAGGAAAACTGATCTTTTCTTAGAAATTGCATGGTTCAATCTGCTTTGCACCCACTGTTCCTCTTCACAAGCCTTGAACATTAGCAATTGTTTCTGGGAGATGCTTTGCCAGCATCCATTCTTTTCACTTAATGCAAATATACTCTGTATTTAAGATTTTTTGTCAGGAAATTTTGAGGGAAAACTTAAATGAATGTCCAGAACTCAACTGAAAGGTCTGAGTTACTGTTTTATTAACCAAATCCAAGTGAGCAACCTTTTTCTGATAAGCATATCAGGGCAGGAAGTAGGCCTCTGAGCACAAGTTTCTGTATTCTGCTCTCTTCTGCTGATTTTCCTGAGGGCACCTCACACCTGACTCGAGGTACCTTTTCTGCTTGACCAAAATGTGAGTATTGCAGTAGTTTGACAGGTACAAGTGTTGTCATGTATGAGGTATACTTATATGCATTTTAGCATGTAACAGAGTTGTTTCCTTGCTTTGTCATCTGTCTAGGTGTGTACTTGGCATTATGGGATGTGACTGGGAGGCAGAAGTTAGCATTTTGACCAGCAAACACCTTGGTGATGGTAAAAGTGGGACATCCCTGCCACATTTCCAGACATGGTACAAGAGCTGCCTCAGTTGAAAAACTGAGCCCCACTGGCCAAATTAATTAGTGCCACTGTCTGCTTGAGACAGAGAAGTGTTACAACACAATAGTTAGGTGCTGCATACAAGTATTTGCATTGATCATCAGTGTGCAAAGCCCAGGACTATAGGCACAGCCTGCTGCAACATTTTGCATTATATGTTTTCAGACTGAAATGCCAAATGGTATACAGATGCTGATCAGATAAAACCATCAATGTCTGTTTTCTGAACATGGATCAGAGAATAGTATCTTGGATACACAAGACATAAGCACAAAACGGCAGACAATATTGTCAAGCAGAGAAACTATCATCAGCTTAATTCTGCTTAGCTGACCAGGGAGTTTATTTAATCTCCACCACAAAGAAAGGATTCACAGGTATATCTAGTTGAGTTGGAAGGGATATTTTAGAGGCATATTTAATGGCATATTGTTAAGATTTTATCATGCCCACATCTGAACTTGGAAATGTGGAGGGTGCAACCATTCATTTGCCATGGCAAAGAAGATACTCTGACGTAGATTTTGAAATGTAATACATAACCTTTATAGCAGATAGCATTCTGAAGATTACAAGTTTTATCTATTTCCTGATCAATCTGAACTCCCATTTCATAGCCTGTGAAAATATCCCTATGTACAGTTGTGTATATGTGAGCCTAGGTGTTAGCAATGTGCAGGGATATTCTCTCATTTCCCCACTGCTTCAGGAGCATCAAGGAACTTTCTGGAGCGGAATGTGAGTCAAAACAGCTGCAGTCTGATACATCCATGTATGAACCTCAGCTCCTCTATAAGGATACATGCTATCCCCCCGCCTTAAAGCAACAAGAACTGATCAGAATTGGAAAAAGCCTCCTGCATCTTTGTGAACTTTAGACATTATCCTGAAGAGGAACTGTGAGATAATGCAAGGTTCAGCCTCAAAATGCAAAGCTTTGCTACTGGTACAAAACAATGTGAAGGTGCTATCCTTTGGCACCAACTACTCAAGAGGAAGTCAATTTTCACTACTGTGTTTTATTAAAAGCCATTACAGGAACACCATCCATTCCTTTTCCTTAGGAATTTGCACTCAGTATTGAAAAAGGGAATCCACTTTCATGAAGACCTGCCAGTTTTGCACACACAAAGCAGTTTGTCTGGGTGCAATTTAAAGAATTTCTTGAATGTGGGCATTTTTTGTTTGTTTGGTCTCCTATTCCGCAAATGAAGCTCATGGACATAACTTAGCTCTGATGAGAATAACAAAAAATGTGCAACAATTCTTTCAAAGATTGCTTTTGCAGTGCCATATGCTTTTGCAGTGCCATCTTTCTAAATGTATTTCAGTCCTATCATGGCCCTAAGTGAAGGTTGTTGGTTTTCTCTTAAGCTACAAGCTGTTTCAAGTTCTTCTCTTTTTTTTTTTTTCTTTTTTTTTTTTCAACAGTTTTACCATGTCCTTCTCAGTGAAAATAGTGACAATTTGGTAGGGTCCCACTATTTGAACAAAACAATTTTGTATCAATCACATAGGTTGCCAAATTTTGATTTTACTATGAGCTGTCAGTGAGATCTGATGTTCAAACACTTTTTATTGATCTGCCCTAGTTTTCCTTGTGATTAAATGCCAATCACATCCTTCTCATGTCAGACATCCAGCACATTGTTGTTACTCTTCCTATAATACGTCAGCATTACTGTTAAGATTAAGATGTTTGGTGTTTCACATGCCTATTTCACTGGTCCACTGCTGTCTTGATGAGAAAAAAAATGGTGACAGCCAACCAAAATAAAACTCACTAATGACTTCAGGTGCATTACACATCATTTTCCTCTTGGATAGGTTAAGCAGTGTAAGTATCAGCTCTCTTCTGAATGCAGGTGATATATTGGGCTCTGATCTTTTCAGCATTTGTCTGCCTGAGGAGCTTTCTGCATTCGAAAACTCTCATTCAATCTAATGGGACAACTCATGTGTACACAAGTTTGTAGGACTGAGGCCTTGAAGTGCATGGGTAGCTTTCATTGACAGAAATTGGGGTTATTTATCTAAATACCTGGGGCATCTATGGACAAATGGAAAACAGCAGTACAGTGAGAAGTGAATGTTGAATGTGTTTTTGATTAAAGTGACAGCTAATACGGTATGAAACAATAAAAGCCACACACAACCTGAACAGTTACTTTTGATTAAAATAGGCCGCATTTATCCATGCAGGAATTTTGTTAATATCAATTGATATGTGCTACATATGACTTTGTGACCATAACACTTTTCATGCAGAAGAAAATTTCCATCATCTTAAAAAAGAAATTAGAATTTTTTTTTAGTTACTTTTGGTTCGTTTTAAGAGAATTTGGCAGAAGAAAGACAGTGTTAATAATACTGCACAGTTAATTATTTCAATCGCTGCATATTTTGAGTGACTGTCTTATTTTCCTGCGATTTTTCCCTTGGAAATCCTTAAATTCAGACTCTCACAAAAAAAAAAAAAAAAAAAAGGATGGAAATTTATAGTGAGGCTTTTCAGATGGCTATTTTATTTTGACCTATCATCCTACTATCAACCAAATTATTGCAGATGTAACAGAAAGGTAATATCATCATTTTTTATTTTTGAAATTATAAAAGGAAAATCTTGTGAATTTGTCCAGTTGAGGATCTTTAATATAGCATAGCACAAGGTGCTCTTTACTCACTTTAGTACCATGCAATATACTCTAGGAATTTCCTGAAGACATAAGCATCTCTTGCTAAATGGCTCATATATGTACATCAAGGAAAAGTTATCTCAGCATTTATTAGCCTACTAGCATAGTTACCATTAGTATTTCAACTTAACCCTGCAGATGGTTTAATCAAAATTTCACCTGAACTTAGACATACCAAGGAGACAAATTAGCATATCTCATACGATTGTCCAGATAAAAAGTTTCCTCTGGATTTAAATAAATAAAGCTATCCAACCTATAGTCACAATGCACTTATACATGCCTGTATATACATTTATGTATACAGGACATCATATCTCAGGCGTAGTGTTCTTTTCTTTTCTTGCCTGCAAAGCTACAAATCTCAAGAAAGAGTGTTGTCCGGGTGAAAATTCAGTACTTGCAGACAGCATGATTTTGGGGCCCACAAAAATCAAATGTATTGAAGGAATAATTTAGAAATATCATAACCAGCATTAAAGCTGGATGAGACAAAGTTGTTTCTGGTTCTACATTTGCTAACATACCTTCTGTGTTGAAAAAGTAAAGCTACAGCTGACAGCACTATCACTGTGGTTTGTTCCTCAAATCCATTTACTTGGGAGAAAAAGAAAGCACACAGAACATTGTTGACAGTTTAGTGAAATAATACTGCAAATGCTGTCACGAGCTTTTGTGTAATCACTTTTGCCTGCAAAATTATTGCCTAGCCATGAGGACTCCATTCATAAACTCCCTGAAAAGCAAATTAACCTTTTCTATCTAGACTGAATTCTCCTATTAATATGAAAATCAGAAACAATTCAGTCCTGTTTGTTTTGGTTATCCTAGCCTGCCTGCCCTCCCCAAGCTGAATAGTGACTGTCTAGTCTGTCACTTAGGTGGAATTCAATTTAAGAATTAAATAATAAAAAAACCCAATAACATGGTAAATTATGTTCTGGGAAGCTTTTCATTACTTCATCTGCGGTTTCTAATTGCAAAACGGAATGTTTAACTATTGCCCAGATCCTTCTACTCTGGCCTTGGGCCAGTTGCATAAGTAGTGAAAACCGGGGCAGTTTTATGGAAGTCCATGTTACTACACTCTTCAACACTGACTGCTGATTCAACCTTTAATGTTCCTGGACATATCTTTAAGGTTTTTTTTTGTCCAATTCACACCTTTATCAGCATCAAACTTCCTGTTTGGGCTTGTAAGCATCCATTTAGCACTTGCTCTCAAGTGACAGGCATGAGATCATACTCTCCAAAACACATGGGCCTTTTATCACTCAGGAGAAATTCATCCAAAGAACAGAAGGTTCACCAAGATCAAAGGAACAAAATCTGTGTTCAGAGTAGAAGTAGCTGTTATAAAAATACAGATGATTAGTTGGACATGGGCATATAGGGTAATGAAAAAGGTTATATATATTTTTTTTTCATCTCCATTTCTTGCACATGCAGCAAATAGTTAGGAACATGTTTCTATTGTTTCTCAGGCCACATATACCTGTAAAAAAGTTTCATCAACTTTCTTTGCACTATCATATCATTCTGCTAGCTAACACGCAAATATGGCTAGTAGAAAGCTTTTTCTGCTTTCTGTGCTTTCATCTTTTTTCTAGGCTTTGTGATATAGCTTTGGTTCTCCTCCTGTACCTGCAAGCAATTAATTTCCCTTTTTCTGAGGAAAAATGAAGAGTAAGAGGTGGCTATATGCAGTTTCACTAAGGAATAGACCTGTAAAAATTAAAATACAAGTGGTCTTCTGATAGCAGCAGAATAATTACTGTCTGCAGTAAGACACTGACTCATGTTGAACCTTAGCAAAATGACACTTTTCATGGCATCATGGAATCAATTCTGTCCCCAGATGCCTCTCAGGAGTGTTGTTTTAAGCTCTTTGATGACTCAAAGGAGGTTGAAGTCGTACGATTTCAGGAAATCTTCAGATATACAGAAAAAAGGGGGAAAAAAAGCAAAAAGAAATAAAAAGAAAAAAAAAATAAGAAAGATGATGTTCTATTGTGAAGTAAGAAGTTTTGACCAGGAAGAAATACTGTTGAGAGCTTTGTCACAGGACTCCTCCCAAGCTCCAAACTTGAGGACAGGACACAAAACCCAATGCCACAGTTGCAAGTCTGGAACCTCCCCCCACCAACTAGTGCCCTAATTTTGGACTTGCACAAACACCATGCGCAGGTGTTCATTTGGAATGTGAAGTCCTTATGTCCCTGGAGCTATATGAAGAGCTTCACTCTTGAATGCCTCATGTCAGGTGGTTTTTAGAGTATATATACAGGCTGCTATTTTCTTTTAACACACGGCCAATGGAGGAGCAGAGCACACTTTTCACACAGCAATCTTGTTGCCTGTGTAGTCACCCGAAAGACAGAAAAAGAGCTTTTCTCCTAGGACTGTGTCAGTATTTGGTATATTTTACCATAAGCTGCCATTGGAGATATCCTTGGAGGCAGGGGATCTTCTCTATCTCTTCTGGATCAGTGCATCTTCAGTTCATTTCTGCATCACACTCCCTTCCTCTCTGTAGTCCAGATGATATTTAACTCTTTCTGTGAATTGAAAAAAAAAGTCATTTTTATTACAATTTTCTTTGCAAAAGAAAATCCTTCAATCCACAGTATTCAGTTATCTAGCAATATTTGACTCTTCACCACTTAAAAAAAATGGCATCACTAATGTCTACATTTATGGAGGAAAAACTAAATTATTTCCAGAAGTACAATTTTATTACCTGTGAATAGAGTGCTGGCCTCTTTATCTTGTTTTCTCACTTGTCATGTGCCCCAGGTCAATGTTAGCTGTTGTGTTTGGTAGTACAAGCTTAGCAGAGGCTTTGAGTTTTTCTTATGCCTGTTCACTTGCTGAATATGTACTCTGTTTTCTTATTGGTGTTAAGCAGAACACCCAAGATGAAGCAGTTAATTGTGAGCAGCCAAATTTCGCTCACAATGCCCATTAATGCCAGAGTTAAGCTGTAGTCTTTTTTTCCTTCTTTACTTTCTTCAAGAAGCATTTTTTCAGTGTTTTCAGACATTACTGATAACTTTGCTAAAGTTAGCTCTCCATGAGCCTCCTTTTAAAAGCATTCCTGCTTTCTTTCTATTTTACACTTATTCAAGTATACTGTATTAAGAATTTCCTATAAATAAACTATACCCTCATAAATAGCAAGACCTCCTTAAAGCTTTCAAAAGTACTTTGCTGCCCTACATAGCATGGTAAAGAGGGTGAAATGGAATATATTATGAAATGTCATACAAAGTCCAAATTGGACAAGCAATTAGTGAACTAATAATAAGGTTGCAGCACTTTCTTCAGAAACCTTTAATTTTGACATCAATAGGCATCATACATATCTCAGTGCGAAATAGCTTTATAGCTTTACTTGGTCTTACGATAGCAATGCTTAGAAAACAAAGTAAAAGCATCTGTAGAACTGTTAATGGAATGATTAAAACTATGGATGAAACTGCACAGAAGTCAGGATAAGCAATGTAGCATTAGCTAATTCAGTTTGTACTCATCTACTGTGTAGTGTGCTGAAATCAAGATCTAGCCACACAAATATTGAATAACTGTTGCTTTATACTACTTATATAAATCTCTCTAGGCTGCCAATATAGTCACTGGAGAGACAGAAGCCTAATTTTGACAATGTGAATTGCCTTCTCTCACTAGGCAAAAGTCAGCCCTTGTGACTTACCCCTCTCCCTCCCAATGTATTAGTTTACTGGGTAGGTTAATGTTATTACAGCTGACCCTCTCTATTTAAACTCCTGATATTTGCACATGGAAATTGAATATCCTTATTTTGCATTAACATGAGCTCTGGCGTACAAGTTCCTGGGGTATTTTTCTGTAGAAAGAAGAAAGGCGACATTGTCTGAATTTAATGGCAGGTTAGCTTCATAGGCCTCAGTACAACATCCATCATTAAAATTAAGCATGTGCTTAATTGGTTTTCTGAATATGGATGGATTTAAGCACATGCTTTAATGCCTTGCTCACTTGAGGCCTTAATGAACTATGCAAACTTAAAAGTTCACGTCTCATTGAGATAAATGAAGTGGATAATTGTAAATTTATCAGGATAGAAACCGTCTTTGTAGACGGTACCTTGTTGAATTGTCTTCCCTCTCTGCCTAGGAAACCTAGATCTTACTGAAATAGCAGTATTTACCAGTAGCAATAAAATCTGATATTCCCTATTCAGACCAGATTAGCAATCCAGTTTTCAATGTGTACATCTCTGTGTTTTTTTCCAGAGGGAAAATAAATATTTTTTCCGTCAAAACTTAAAATTTACAAAATTAGCAGAAATTAGATAGGAGCAGAAACCCCAAGTAATAAAGCCTCCAAGTAATAAATGATACTTGGAGCCAAGAACCTACCGGTTACCTGTACATTATTTTTCCCTAGATATGAAGACAGATTTTTCTGTATGCTTCAAAGTGACAAGTGCTGTCTCTTGTAAGACTTCTCTGTACTAGCAGACTTTGAGAAAATGTCCTGCTTTGGTTAACATCAGCATAACCCCAAAGATGTTCTTACTGTAGAGCAGATTCTTTGAGATGTTGCCATTTTCAGCAACAGTTCCACTGTGAGCTGGTCTGATGGTTATGTGATGTAAATCTGCAATTTCATTCCTATCTACACTCCTGTGCTATATCCAAACAGTACCAATAACTAGAAAATTAGCAGAAAGCTCCAAGTGTGGATAACAGAGCAGAAATAGCACTGATGTGGCTGATTGCAAAGGGCTGCATTGCCTCTTCCTTAACCTCACTCTGCCTTACATTTTCTATGTTACAGTTATGGGAGCAAATCTGTAGGTCATTCGGAAGGACCCATTCTAACTGTTCCAAATTCAGATGCCATGTGCATCTGCCATATTAGGCAGATGCTAGAGCAACAACTCTTTTGCATCTGACAGGTTGAGGTATGGGACATCAGGGAAAACCTGTGGTCCTATATTAGGAATGGTAAGATAGTTGAAACAGGAATGTAGGAAGGTCTTAAAAAACTTCATTACTTCAGTCCAACTTTATCGGACTGAAGTCATTTATTTCTTCTCATTTTATTTATACAATTTTCTCTTACACAAGGCTTATTATAGTGTCTGTTCCACGCTCTGTACAGCAGGCTTTCAAACAGCCATTCAGACAAACTGTTCCATGACCCTGTCTGACCATGAAGACTTCACCTGTCAGTGAAGACGAGTCAGATGGGAACTTGTGCCTATCTTGCTATGTGATTCTGTTCTTTATAATGGTGACTAGAGTCATGATTCTCTCATAAGAAGTTAGTATTGAGATGGTAATAGAGTATTGCCATTGAAAGTAACAGGCTATACCTCTGTACTAAGTTTGCAAGATGTGAGAAGTGAGAGCTATCAGGCTTCCTCTGTGTGCACTTTTTTTTCTGATCTGTCTGCAGCATTGTTTTCCTTGGTTTGACTATGACAACTTCTCTTAATAGAAAAGTGTCTATGACTAATTTGTTTAACTTTGATTTATCTTGTGTAGTATCACTGTGATTTTATATCTCTTAAAAAATGGTGTACTATAGATAAAACACAGACCTGGTATGAAAAATGATGACAGAGGATGCAGCTTGGAAGAGCACGTGCATGGGCTCGTGAGAGATGGAGAATAAGTGGACATTGCAAACTCATAGCTATAAAAAGCTCATTAGTGGTCAGTGAAAGAAATGCAGACCTAGAGCTGGTCAAAACTGGATTAGGAATAACAGAGAGAATAAAGAAATATTATCTAACATAAATAAAAATCACGTATATACTTGGATGTGATATGGAACTACTAACCAGCAAAGGAAAAGTAAAGTCTAAAAGGATAATAACATGCATACAAAAACAAGTCCAAAAGGATCCTAGGAAGAGAAAGCAGAAAACACCAACATGAACATCATATTCCTCTCAGGAAAGGACTCCAGATGATGAAAATTCGACTTTATGCCGTCAAAACCAGGATGAAAACGTCTTGAGAATGCAGATGACCAAGGGAGGGGCCAGTATAACATCAAAAAAGGGAGTAGAAACTAAAAGGTGTATACATTAGAATTTAAAATATATTATTATTGAAATATTTTCTGCATAGATGTATTTTTTATATCTGTAATAATATTATATCCAGAATGATAATGATTCTTGGATTATTATGTTAGGAATTTAATTACACTAACAATAAATTCTTAGCTTTATAAATAAGGTATATTTTCTTTCTGCTCATAAACAAGATTTTGAACACACTGCAACCTAAGGAAAGGATTTCTGATAATATACAGATCTTTTACTGTAGTAGAAAACAGTAAAAAATATCCAGCACTCAGAAACAGATGTGGTTGAAATAATTAAAAGAAGTTTATGATAAACTGCCCGCAGTAATAAATATAGAAAATTATTTATTTAAAATAACTAATACATTCAAATAGATAAATAATATAATAAATATAACAGGACTCAAAATAAAGGGCAAACTGCATAAAACAGGAAAATGATATTAATACAGAAATGCTAATCATCAGGTGCATTTCATTATTGCAGTACATTTTGACTTTTTTTTTTCCTTGCCGATGGCAAGCTTTAAGCAAAAGGGAAATAATGTACTACAGCTCATGGAAGCAGCCAGGCCACCCTTTCTTCTGTGTTCACCAATGCAGTGTTGTCACACTGGCTGGTGGCACTGTCATGCTCTTTATTTATACTCCCACTCTTTAAGAGAAGCTACTCTTGTTTAGGCTTATGGAGGTTCACCATGAGGAGAGCTGAGGGGAAGATATCTGAATTCTTCTTTGCTCTCACTTAAGTTTGGAAAAAATAAAATAATAATAAAAAAGCTATGCAACATTCACCGAGACTGTCTTTTCAGGGGCTATGAAAGCTTAACATAAAATGTTTTTTTACTGCAAAAAAATGGATCTTATTATTTGGAGTGTTTGAGGTTACACTTCTACAAAGCAGCAAGTAACTGTTCTTTGGAGAGCTACAGTAAAGCATTATAAGAACATGGAATGGAAGCAAAGAGGTCACACTAATTTATGCTCTCATAATATTGAGACTGTAAGGAAATATATTTTAAATAAGAATTGACATAGGAGACCTCCATGATAACAGCTTATATTGAAGGAAATCATTCTTACACAATATATTTCTCAAGGCTCATAAAAGATAGCAATAACAAACAAACAACATTATGCAGTATCTGGGAAATTCTATTTACTTAAAATGCTTTCTGCTTTTGTTATTATCCAGGCTCATTCCTTCAGTGAAAGTTCTGGTTGCAGCTTGAGCAATGTGTATGATCTCATTACAAGGCTGTATTAAAAAATCTGATACTGATAGTTCCAACAATGGCACCTTTCTCTTATTATCTGTCACTTGGCTGCAACAAGAGCTGTGCCAATTTCCTGACATCGAAGTCTAGCAGGTGCCTGGAAATAAATCTAATACACTACACATACCTTACATAAATCCAGTTGCACTGAAAAGGCAGCATATTCAGTAGCCTGACTGTGGCCAGTCTGGAGCACAGAGTGACACATTGGCAATATTTGCTAGTAGATGGGTTTTGTGCGTTTCTATGGACCATGGGCAAGGCCGCACTATGGATATATATCACACAAACACCATGACCCTCCATTCTCTCTGCTATCCTCATGGCATTCATATGATGTAGTCTCATATAAGTACTCTGTAATATTAAATAAGTGCCCACTCAGGAAGCATAGTCACATTAACCAGATTCTGAAGTGTGAGTTTGTGCCCTTTGCAACACAAACCACTCACTGAAGGGAACACATTGCAAGGCCTCCTGTTTCTTTTTTCTCTCCTTTTCTGATTCCAATGTATTTATGTTTTTGTTGTTGTTCAGCCCTGCGGAAATAGAACATTTGTGGTTTGCATTTTGAGAACTTACAGGCTTTTCTGAAAGAAAAAAGGTATCAACGGTCATCTCTTCTTTTACAAATGATTGATCTTGATGAAACCCTGCAAGTAGTTAATTGATATACACACATTTAATGCTATGAATTAATAAAACTATGAATTTTGTACAAGACAGGTTTTCTGGAACAACTTTCATGTTGCTACTAGCTAGCTATTTTATTGGAATTAATCCATCTGCTTATGGTTATTTCACTCTTTACAGATAGATTGTTGACGTGTCAAAGTAGCCCATTTGTTCAGTGAGTAAAATAGATTTAATGAACCATAGAAAACACATGATTTTTCAGAAGTGACCATAATGATAATGGTTCAAAGATAATAGCAGACTATTTACCTGTGCCTGAATTGTTTCAAATTTATTTCCTTCAGACAATTTCCCAACCTCATCTAGAGCACCAATGTGATAGATCTATAGGCACACAAGCATTTTGTTAATTAAAATTAATGTTGCATATTGAACTGCTGCATTGAAGACATAGGTCTTTTCAAAGTAAGCATGATCAGTTAACCAAACAAATCATGGGGCTGATGAGGTTAAGAAATTAAGCTTTTTTTTATTTTTTTTTCCTTACTGCCTTCTACCATCTTTCTAGTGGCCTTATAACTGGCTAATCCTTACACTTATAACTGGCATATTCTTAGGATTACCTGCTCTACTGATTTTCCTGTTATTTTTGTGTATTCCAAATCCTTGCTATCCAGAATTTTATATATGGCAGAAGAGGAAATGGAGAGGAATTCTGTCTCACTTGTTTCAAAATTTAAACTGACACATACCACTGAAATGATTGCGCAGTTATCATGCATGTATATATAATATATATGAGATATCAAAAAAAACGTCTGAGTAGCCAGATTAAAGATACGCTTTCTGGAGCATGCAGACACTTAAATTCAAGAATTCAGACCACAAATCTGTTGCATCACATTTCTGAAAAATTAGGGATGCATGAGTTTTCACCCAGAGGTTCCCCAGTATGAGGTCAGAACCATTACTGCATTGGCACAGCTAGGCACATCCATGCCTGTATCATACCTGGTCATGCTTGGAAGTGACAAATGCAACATTTCCATCTTAATGACCTCTTCTTTAGAAAGTGGAGTCAAAGCTTCCTCATTCAGCTTCATAATTTCTTTCAGTGTCCAAGAATTCATATTCAAAATATCCTTACAGGACTACAGGCCTATGCTCCTTCCTCTTTGGCCCCAAATTGATATACTTTTGTAAGAAAAGAGATCAATTGTCCACTATCAAGGGAAGATTTTGCACCTAAATCTATGAAATGGCTTAGATGCTAAGATCTTCTCTGAATATGAGGAGCACAGTCTCTTTGGCTTTCACTAGGTAGTCTGGATTTGGGCTTGAGAATCATTTGACTACTTTAATAGTTGCTATCTGAAGGCTTGCACTTGGAATTATGTATGTAATTACACACCTGAGCTTGGATTTCTTTTTCTTTCATTTATTATGTATCATGAATACCAAAATATATACATAATTTCCATAGATAAGCACATATTTTGAAATTAGCTATGGGAGCTACATGAAAGAATAGGAATTTTAAACATTTTTGAGACATGAATTTGAAAGACAATTTTTGGTATTTGTGTAAGTGAAAAAAGAGACAGAGAAAAGAGTTAGAGTGATAATTTCCAACAAGCAAAGTAATCCCGATACCTTTATTCTCATGCGTTCCACATCTTTGAAGGGATACATGCTGCATCTTCTATAAGTGGAAAGTTTTGAGATGTGCAGCATTTCTTATATAACAGCATATCAGTTTCATGTTGTGATGAGAAAAAAATTGCTTTCAAATATCATGGGTTCAAAAGTGCAGTGGAAATTTTAAAGTATTAGTTTCACATCCTGCTTAAGAAAAACTGTGAAAAGAGAAGCAGAGAGGAGACTGAAGAGAAAATTCCAATAAAAATAAGATAGCTATATCTAGCTAGAGACTTAGTATTATACATATCTATATAATACTGTGTGCATGACAAATATGGTAACAGAGTGTTAAGGCTGCATGGTGAGGCAGTCAACAATTTGGAAATAGCCTGGTGAGGGTTACTTCCTGTGTTGCTCTGTTCTCTCACATTGCAAACACATCATACCACTTTAAACTGCAATACTTCTTCAAATACTATTTCTCAAATAGAATAAATATTTCTTTTACATAACTTCAGGAAACTTGAAATTTTGTTATTTTGTTTATTCCTTCTAAGCATTTTCAGGTTTTCATCATTATCATAATAATTCAGATAGTGAAATAGATAATTAATCTGTTTTTTAGCCTTGTACAATTCAGATGGCACAGAAAGGCCATAAACCAGGCAATATCAAACTTCTCCCCTACACATATACACACACATGCGTGCACACACACACACACACACATTTTTCTTTTTTCACATATGATGGGAGTGCTTATCACATGCCTTCCTCCTTCTGCCATCTTTTTCAACTAAGATGAAGCACTGTTGTACAACTTTTCAAATGGACAGTAAGATCTGGCAAAAAAACGGTCTCCACCATCATTCCTGTGCATAACAAAGGCCATAAAAGAGCATCTCCTACAAGATTTTGTTCAATCTGTCCTTTTCCAACTTTAAGACCATGGTTAGCTGTAGATCTTTCATTTTGTACCAGCTATAGTCGTGTTTTATCAATCCCACCTTCCTCGTATAGCCACTGTTTTCCCTGACTAACACGTTTGGAAGGACCACAGAGGCTATGGAGAAGAGGTGTTTCCCACCAGACTTCTGAGATGGTCTTCCTAGCTCAGTTTTGTCAGTGAAAAGAAAAGCTGCATAACTACACAGCAGCCAGAAGCCAGTTCATCTACAAAGTCATCTGCCTGGTAAGTAAGTTTTAACTGCTACTTCCTGCAGTTTTTCTTAACCAGAATTAGTTCTTCAAATATTTCTTTAATATACATGCTGGTGATTTGCATGGGTTCCTAAATGCCATTCTCAAAATAGCACCCATTATCACAAATGCTGTACCCATAGTGAGGTGGGCCAGAGGATAGGCACTCTTTTAAAAAAGGGTGAATAATTACAACTATAAGACTTACTCCAACGCCTTGATATCCATCCAAATCCACTGGTATCAAGGAACTCATGACCGAGCTTTCCTGATACAGATGTGAAACCTCCTTTCTAATGTCAGTCTGTCTCCAAGAGTTCAAATAGTTGCTGGAATATCTTGTGAAGGAAGAAAATATTTGCAATATTTGCAATAATTTTAAGAAATACACTACGTTCATACATGTTTTATGTTGTCAGACAGTCAGGGAGGGTGCAAAATCCCAGCAACATACATACACTTTCCCTGTACATTTAGAGGATGGGGAGATAACGTATTTAAGAGGTGGTTAACATCTTTACTAGCTCCAGATGATTGACCTGCTGGAGATCCCCATCCTCATTTTTGAAAGTGCAGCACTGAGTACAGGTGCACTCTCTTTCACTTCAGTGTTAAATCAACAACGTTTTATTACTTTGGCTTCCTTGGTGGTTCATGCTAAGCTGGAAGTCTTGCCATTGAAGCAGATGAGGAGTAGCCACAGGTCACTTTCTGCCAAGCCTTCTGTATGTGGGTAATTCCCAGTACAGAGACTGGAACAAATGTGTATGTGGGGGGTACAGGTTTTGCAAAGCAAAGGCATTTGTACTTCCTTATTGTATCTGCTGGAAGGCTGCTATTCCCATATTTGTTTTCTAAGAGCTAAGGCTGAACCATTAGCTTGATTCCTACATGTTCTCTGTAATAGGTGTGCAGGGAATACAAGCCCACTTCACTGCATGACTGACTTGGAGACCAAGGCAAAAGGGGTACAAGACAGATCACTACTGCAGAGTGGAAGCAATACAGAAAACAAGTCTCATATTATATCATTTCAAATTCTATTTCAATTTGGACGGTAGAATAAAATTCTTACCTGGAGTGATGGTTTAAAGCTTAAGAAACATAACATGATTCTGTAGTGCAAATCCTTGCTAATCTCCTATTAAAAAATAGAACTCAACTTAATAGATTTCTATTCTAAAATTATCTTAGGACAAATAAGAAAACATGATGTGTTAAAAATTTAGAGTGAAGCAGGCAGGCTGTAGGAAAAAAAAGGAAAGGTTTAACTGGGAAGGTCAGCAACTCTTTAGCAATTTTATTATAGATAACTCATTTATAGTGTATAATTCCCATGTTTGCCAGAGACCTCATTGATTACTTAAAATGGTACTGCATTAGGATGTTGATAATGAGATGTTTATTTTAATAACCATTCTCTCTGTAGATATACTAGTTTGCAGAAACATTAGGTTAAGGGTACTTCAGTTAAGTGACTCCTGAATGAATTTAACATAATAGGCAGGGCAGATGGGCTTTCAGCTCTGTAGCAACATATGCTCCAGACATCACTGCAGCATAGATCCTTTCATGCTGTTCTTTTGTAAATACAATATACTGTCTTTCAGCATATTAGCTATTTTGGGTTAGGACAGTTGTATAAAGAGTTCAAAATTTAAATCAACAAAGACTAAACAGTTCTGGCACGTATGCTAATCACCAGCTTACCCTGTGAAGGTGAACACCATCAGCTTTGACTCCTGCTGTAATAAATGGAAACAAAGAATGGAACACCTTTAGCAGTAGTGGCAGATGTTGGCCATAAATTAGTGATGAAAATCATGTTTTCTGATTATTATTTTTACCATGAGAAATTAGCTTCTCCCTACTTTTTCCTGTTTCTCATCTCCACTTTGCATACAAACCTTGGTTCCCTTTACCACCACTGTAATACCTTCTAGAAGACAGCATTCTACCACGTGAGATATTACCCAGTGTCCAGAGCATTCCCAAGAATTCTTCTGTAAGACCATTTCTAGACCATTGACCATTGAAGACATTAGCCTCTGTTGGAACCAAAGGCATCTGTAATGTCTACAAAAAATTAAAGATTCAGTTTCAGCAATTGAAACTTTAAAATCCATTTCAAATAGAGAGGTACTGTCATCTGTACAAAATGATTAGATTTCACACAATCACTGAACTATTTGGACAATTTAGTCCTTTCAAATCTGTGCCAATAACTTTATTGCAAACACAGAACCTTAGCACAGCATGATGCAAGTCACTGATCTCAAGTTAATCTTTAAAAATAAAATGACCTAGAAAAGGAGTTTTTGGTTTCTCATGTATCTGAGGATTTTGTGTTACACTCTGCACATAGGAAAGACCCAGGGAGGATTTTGTTTATTATTTCTCATTGTCATTTCTGTTGAGCCTCCATTTACCCTCATTAATCATACAATAGACTCTACCCAGCATCTTCCTATGTAAGCAAGACTCCCCTATTGGGAAGCCAGTGTAAGATATAGCTTCCAACTCTTTGGGCAATTCTTTATCATGTTGATGCATGAAAAATATGTATATATATATATATATATATATATGTATATATATATATATATTTGAGGAAAGCCAACACTTTGTTTGCATGACTCATTAAAGTCTCAATGCTTTGGCACTAATACTGCTTTACCAAACCATTGCTTTCTGTATTTTTAATATTTGTGTGGGGCTGAATCTGAAGAGAGGCTCACAGAGGACAGACTCATTATTCTTCATTACAATCAAGAGAACTAGTTCATCTCAGCTTCTCTTTATCCAATACACAGCTCTACTCCTACAATGACTATATTTGCTTTATATTCCAAACCCAATATGACTTCTAGCAGCAAAAAAGTTCATTGCCATAAATACAAAGAAAATGGGGAATGGAGATATAGAAATGTCTTTTTGAAGTAAAATGTACACAAACACAGTCGCATGTATGTGTGTGTATCAGGAAAGGAATTAGAAAAGATGCTTCTGTTATATATTCTCATGTCTAAGAAAGAAAATGTGTTATATGTATGCCTCCATAGAAACAGGACAGGGGTTACAATGGGACTCTGCTGATTATTGCTATCTGTCATGCTTTCATATAAAAAATCACACCAAACATATAATGCAAATATTTCAATAGATGCTTACCCATTTTAGCCAAGCTATCCATCATGCTTTGCAGATACAAGCAATAATAGAGGGAAATTATCCTTTCTCATCTTTTTCTCTAGGACAGAAAAAGAAGCATCAAACCAAAGGTTATCTTCAAAGGAATTAAACTGTACAAGAACCAATTCAGATCCACAAAATTTGTTTTAATAACCAAAACCAAGACTCATGCATTTCTACACAGATTTTCAGTCACAATTTTTTACTTTGAATCTTATATGCTAAGAGGTTCCCTAGATATTTTGTGTTAACATTCATAAGAGAAAATAAAATAAATATAAAATAATCAGTACTTACTGCTTCTAATTACAAACATTTTCTGTTTTAAATATTTTACCTTGTCAATATGTCAGATAAAAGCATCAACTAAATTTTTCATATCTCATCTGTTTTCTAATCTCATTTGTAATTTACTTTCTAAGATTTCAAATCCTATGAAAAGACTAGGACTCTTCCCTGATTTAATCCCACATATGGATTTGTCTTTAACACTATGCAAATCACTCTCACATTTGCCAGTATATATTATGATGCCAATTTACAGGAAAAGGGACTATCTGTGAAAAATAAGAGTATTTTTCCCTATGAGGTCTAAAACAGAAGCTGTTTTATTAGTAGCATTGTTAGTACTTGATAAATGAACAATTCTTTAAAGAAAAGATGTGAGATTAAACTAAATTAACAACAATGGTAGATTCATATATAAAACAAAGCAGAAGATGTATTTAATTAAAATTAATTAATATTTTGATTAATCTTTTTTTTTTTTAATTCAGTGCCTAGTTCTCTTGCCATGTTTCTGTGCATATTTAAAACTATTTAGATATCTCTTTCTCCTTTCTCTTTGATTACTGGAGCTCCAGGTTCCTTGACAGTGAAATTGGAATCACAATACTTATTTGCTTCACCAACTGTTCCAATTTTAATTACTAAGATACAGAGACACAAACTTTCTACCTACCTCAGCATAAGCCTAATTTTTATAATTTCTTCCCTAAAGCTCCTTTTCACCTGAATAACGCAGTTGGCTCTTCCAGCATTTCTACTGAACCCTTTAGCCTTCTTTTCTCTGTTTTGTGGTCTCTGCAGCCAGTATTTATTTAACACAGGAAGTGTGTCCTCTATGCCTCTCTGCCTGGAATTTAAGCAACAGCAAGGTGAATGAAATCTACAGTTTTGGTCCCTCATTCAGTATACCACAGACAATATATACAGTGTAGATATGGGAGTGTTTGCAAGGCAGGGTGGAAGGAAAGCAAAACTTGGAAATAAAATGTCTCGAAAAGCAGAACAAGATGCTTGGCATCCACAAAATTTCAGAAAGCCAAATATGAATTTACAGATAAAGAATGGGCAGGCAAGGCAAAGGGTAAAGGGAAGTGAAAGGCAAGGGGGAAAGAAGGGAAGGGAAGGGAAGGGAAAGATGTTAAAAGGAAAGGATCAAGGGATGGAGTTCAAGATTTCTTTGGAGTTTCTAGTTTGCCTGAAACAGAGTTTTACTCTCAATGCTGCTGACATTGCATAAAGTGAACTCACCAGTGAGGTTTAGATGAGACCTAGGTAAATAGCAGTAGATTTCATGCTGTTCTAATTTTCACAGACCTCTGTGAAAGCACAATTGTTCAGAAAAGTATGTAATATACTTCAAGTATGAGGGCCTACAAACCTCAAGAGGCATTACTGTAATGGTCCTAGCTGAACAACTTCTAATTTGACACTGAACAGGCAACCTACCAAGTAATAACTATGAAAACTGCACCGGGACAATAATTCAGCGTGCTATAGTTGTGTTTTAAGCACAAGGAGATCTGATATATATTAGTGCTAACCTCAACACAAAGCTTACTTACCTTGTTATCATATCATCTTTGTTCTATTTTTTAAGTGTGAACCAAACAAAATGTAACACATATAACAAGTCTAATAGTAAGTGTTGACATGCTTGATACACTGATGTACATTAAAAAAAAATAAAAAGAAAACAAAAAGACCTAGAAGATTAGCAATGGAAGAAGTAACACAACTGAAAAAATAATTCTCTCAGTAAGGTCATTGGAAAGCTGCCTATGATTTCACTAGACTGGGCAAGTAAGGCTCTCTAGACCTCTCTTTCTAATCAAGGATCATTATTAAATCTGTGTTCAGTTATAAACTTAAATCTTCCTTTGCAGATAGCACTTTCTCATTCAAAAAATGACTTGGGCAGTAGCCAATGTGCACAACAGCTCAATGTTAAGAGCAAATATTATGTCTGTTTTCCAGAGGAGATCAGCAGGACCAGTTCAGGTCAGAACAGGAATTAAAAATCATGAGTTCTTGCCTGTCATAGTTCCTTCAGACCCCAGGAATCCAAAGGCAAACATTAAGGAGGAGAACAGTAATTTATTGATGCTGTTCAGCACTACTATGCATAAGACACATATTTAATACCCAGCCCCTTGCTCTGCAGAGGCCAAGAACACTTAAAAAAGAAAGTCTCATCTTCCCAGTAATGACATCTCCAGGGATCTCCAGGGTAGGGCGGATGGGCTATAAAAGGAGAAAGTGACTGATTCTGCCTTCCTTGGTCCAAATACTATTTCTCTAATAGAAGAGCCCACGAAGCTGCTGCAACACAGTGTTATTAATATTCTTGAAGATATGCATATTATTGGATATGTGAGTTTTATTAATCAGCTCAACTTCTCTCATTTTGAGTACTCTTCTGAGAATGTGTGACACGAGAGTGATAAATTAAGATGCAGAAAAAAATCTATATGCTTTGTGTAAACTAAATGCAAGACACAGAGCACAGAAAAACACAGAAGAGATACAGCAAAAAAACAGTAGCTACCTTGCTACATAATCAGTTTACTAATCCAGCCATCAGGCAGGAATAATATGAGCTGTACATTTTTATCCTGCAGTGCTTCAAAAATCTAGGTCAGTCAGGAAAAAAAAAGAAAAAGCTCCTTAATGTATGCTGCCATTGCCCTGTTTTCCAGTGGAGGGCGGTGTTATCAACGCAGTCAACCTAGAAAAGGAGGAATGCAGCAGCTGCTGTTTAACGGAAAAAAAAAATCAGCAGTGATGTCCATTTTGTTTATAGTAGAGTCCCACTAAAAAATATGGAACTTCAGAAACACTGAAAACATTCTCTAAGTCAACAAATTTGGTGGTCAAATTCGGCAGCGCTCTGCAGTAAAATCTCTGACCTGTGAAGCACATGAACAGAATATTATGATGTCCAGAAAAAGGTTTTAAGTATATATTTTAAGAAATTGCCAAGTGTGATTGTTTAGCCATGCGCTATGGAAAATGCCTGTGGGCTCCTGTGCAAAGTGGGGCAGTGAGGCAGCAAGGCAGTGGGATGAGACATCTCCGCCTTCATATTGCCAGAGATGCAGAGCGGGCCTGGCGTGTGTTTCCCCAGAATAGCATATCTGAAAAAGACCAAAATTGGTTAGGCCTGCTCTTGCCTGTCAGAGCTGAGGACCAGGGACATCAGCAGGAAGGTGCTAAGGCACGGCGAGTGAGGTAGGTGTATAAAACACAGAGCAAGGACCTGAGAGCAGCAATGAACTCCACAGCCTCCCAACTGACCTGCAGTGTGGCTGTCTGGGCTCAGGCCACCACCAGCAGCAAAACCTGCAAGTGCTCTGGAGGAAATGAGGGGGAGAACAGAGCTGCTCCTGTTGTCCTGTTGAGGTGTCCTGAGAGCGCGCTCCATTCATAGAGCTATATCTATGTTAAAACCACGTAATGCTCAAGGAGTTGCTTGACATAGCCTTTTCTCCTAGGAAGTTTTGTCCAGCTCTCTTTCAAGAGCTCATAAACTTTTTTCATGCCATCTGAACGTGCCTGGGTGTCACATCTGCCAGAATTGCATGTCTCTGCTGTGGTGATGGCCCAAGTGCCCACCAGCCCTCTCAGCATTTCTGGAGCTGGTGCTTTGAGGATACATTTCCTCATATCTACAGAGAACAAGCTCAGCATTTGATTATGACCCCAAAACACCAGCTCTGCTGCCAGAGCAAAGGTTAGTTGCATTATATACATTTCTGTTTATACTTGCAGAGTACACTTGTATACTTGTGTGCGGCAAGGAGGGAGCAAGCAGGGTTTTGGACATGGCAGGCAAAAGAAGGCTTTGAAGGAAATTTGCCTCAGAAGATTGACTCAAGTGTAACGACTTTCACACCTTTTCCCATGCACTGTGCTTTGCTTAAAGACATTAAGTTTGGCCAGTAGATGCAAGCTCCTCTCCCACTGACACCTGTGCATCTTCGCCATTATGTATATTTTGTTGTAAATAACAGTAACACCTTGCTTTTGTGGCAGAGCTGAGAATAAAATCTCCTATAAAATCAGGCAGCACTGTGAAGACAGCGCCAGCTCCCTGCAGTCAATACTTTCAGGGTAAGTTGATGCACTCCAAACAAAATGAAACAGTTTTATCAGTTTACATAACACAAGAGCCAATAACCTTCATTTTCTGAGCCATCAAAACAAAGATATCTCGTATAAAATGAGGAGATTCGGAGGCATGGGGTTTAGGGTCTTTGTGTTCTATTTTGTGTAGATTTTCCAAAAAGTGTCTCAAAGCTTTTTTAAAGTGATGCAGGAGAGAAACCTCTAAAAGTCTCATAGCATTTCAGTTGTAGGATATGAAAATGTTTTAGACTAGATAAAAATGCTGCATAAACATGCTTTCTTCTTTTTTATGCTGACTACTTGATATGTTAAGATAAGTCAGTCAAAAGGCAAAGGCTTTCAGTTTCTGCTATTTGAATTTACCTCATGACTTCAGTCTTCAGTGATATTTAAGTTGATGCAGAATGCGAAGGAAATACTCCCAGGAGCTTGGATAGAGAGTGCGAAGCCCACACTGTAAGAGCATGGTCTCATGGGTCACTACTTTTACTGCTTTTGTGTGTTTGTGGGTGGTAGGTGCTTGTTTATTTGCAACCTAACAGGTTGTTTTCACGATAAGAGCTCTTCAGGCTTCCTTATTTTAAGTATCACAACTTTCACAGGCCAGTGATGGCTTCCATGAGTCCTGTCAGCTTCAGGCACTGATTATCCATCCGGACGTACAGAGGCACTCTTTTATGTGTGGCTGTATGTGAACAAAATTACTAACTAGATTTAAAATATTGGTTTGTACTGAACATTGACTCATTCCCCGCTCATATTCATTGACTCATTGTTTGAAGCAGATTTCACTTAAGATTTGGGTTCTTCTCATGGAAAAATTTCAGACACTCACTCTGCTAATTTGACTCATCAGCCATATTTATAAGAGATATGCTTGGCACAGTTATATGGAAATAACAACAACAAACCTACTTCTATTATTTTAACCAATATTGTGACAACTATAATAAAATTAACTAACTAAATAAATATTAAAAAATAAACTGAGACATTAACTTGTGCCTGCCAAATTGGCAATTAGCTGCCTGGAGCACTGAAGTGCTACCACTCCAAGTCGCTTTAGAAATGAAATCTTACCTTTACCTTATATAAAAGTAAAAAGAAACTAAAAAAGAAAAAATGATTCATAACTTTGAGAAGGGAAAAAGATATAATTTGCTTTTACATTACATAGATACATATATGTATGTGTATATATACATCTCTACATTTACATATATTGATGTTTGCTTTTTGCATCAGAATTGAATCAATTGACATGATTTATAAAAGGAAATAAAGGGGAAACAAAAGCAAAGAACACAAAACTTATTAGTTTGGACATTGATACAACTAATTTAGTTAGTTTAAACAGGTGAGGTCTCAAGAGATCAAGTTGTTGGCTAGTCTCTCTGTAATCTAGAGAATCAGCCAGTTTAATCTAACGCTACTGTACTTTTTCTTCATTTTTTTTGTTTGCAAACACTTTATGATAGGTGCCCAAGACACTTAAGAGATAGACTTCATCATCATCTGGGGAACCGAGAGTAA